>MVAQ01000057.1:0-103029 GCA_014825775.1 Krasilnikovozyma curviuscula
AACCTAACCTAACCTAACCTAACCTAACCTAACCTAACCTAACCTAACCTAACCGAATGCTAACCTAACCTAACCTAACCTAACCTAACCTAACCTAAGAGTTCTAATCACATGTACTCTTCGCTTTCAAAAACAGGTCCTGGCGTCTTCCTACCATCTTCCAAGCTATCCCCGCTTTGATCCAGCTAGCTGGAATCTGGTTTGTGCCAGAATCACCGCGATGGCTGGTGACCAAAGGACGAGCAGATGAAGCGAAGGTGATCTTGTTGAAGTACCATGCGAATGGCGCTGAACAAGATGACCTCGTCGACTTCGAGATGGCTGAGATGTCTCGCCAGTTGGACTTGGACAGGTCTTTAGATGAAAATGGAATCAGCATGTGGTGGAAGACACGTGGTATGAGGAAGAGATTGGCGTTGATAGTCATTGTTGGTGAGTTTGATGAGGATCTCTTACATGGTTTTACAACAGTTAATCTAACTAGTGCTGCCCATAATAAGGATTTTTCTCTCAATGGGCTGGGTGAGTACTTATTCTGAGAACTACTTTATGATTCTACCAAAACTAATGCGACGTCTCAATTCCTATTTGAATAGCAATGGCATCATTTCATATTACTTCGCACCCATCGTAAGAGCACCTTGCCTCCGGCCACTTAAAGACAGATTCTGACGACAAGATTGACTACAACAGTTGAAGACTGTCGGCATCACCTCTGCAAATCAGACCTCTGGACTCTACGGTGGACTCAGCATTTGGAACGCTTGCTGGGCCATCGCCGGTGCCTCATTCGTCGACAGGCTTGGAAGACGTGCACTCTGGTTGATTGCAACGGTGGGTATGCTCGTGTCTTACATCCTTGTCACAGCGCTCAGTGCTACCTATAGCAATACTGGTGACAAAGGGGTCGGCTATGGCGTTGTCGTCTTCTTGTTCTTGTTCTTTGCCTTTTACGACATCGCTTTGACGCCTTTGGTACGTTCGGCTTTTCATCAACTTTTTTTTGCTCATGGCGGAACATTTATCTGAATCTTCCCGTTCTTCCATGTCAGGCTGTTGGATATCCCGCCGAGAGTCTTCCAAATAAAGCTCGAGGCTCGGGTATTGGTATCACCTACGGTTGCATATATCTCGCACAGGTGTTCAATACTTACTGCAATCCTCTTGCGTTGTGAGTAGAAATCTGTACCTCCTCCTTTCTCGTGCCTCTCTGATTGCATAGATAAATTTCTTGCTTTCAGGGCCGCCATCGGCTGGCGCTATTATATTGTTTACGTTGCAGTTCTCGCTGTGATGCTGCCTGTGATCTACTTTTATTTCCCGGAGACAAGAGGTACTTACTCTGCCTGTTCTCAATCTCCGTTTGGAATAATTTCTCTGACTATCCTGTTTCGTTCCCAGGTCGTAGTCTGGAAGAGATCGCCATCATTTTCGATGGCGACGACGTCGATGTATCAAGAGATTATGTTCCCTCTTCTGAGATTAAGAATAAAGGGGAGGATTTCCATCATGAGGAGACTAAGCTTGCATGATCGATATTTATTTCGGTGCTTGAATGCAGCAAAATGGTCATCTGTATACTTATCGTGCGATCGCAAGGATACATCATTATGTCATATCCGTGGGTATATCAAGGTAATCATTGAAGGGAAATGAAAGCTCAGGAAACCACTCCGTAAATTCCGATAGTGCAGCGGCGATGGAATTATACTGATCCATACCGAGAGGCTGTTCTGATTCCTGGGAGGAATGCAGAGGATCAGCGGTAAGCAGAATCAAATGATGAGAAGAGCTCTCACCAAGTTCCAGTAATCTATCTGGCCATTTCTTGCAGAAGCTGATGCCATCGCATCAGCTACGATGGGCGAGGGAGGACGAGTAGGTGCGCGAGAGGTTGACGAGATGTGGAAGAGATTTTCAATGAATCGGGATTGATACCTAAGCCATATAGCAAAAAGATTAGATGCCTTACATGACAGATGGTGCATATGATGAGAGAGCAGCGCACCATGCAGAATCCATTTCGCTTTTGGAAGCCTCTTTACATGCTGTCGCAACGTTCTGCATGAGAAGAACGCTCTCATTGGCAATCGGGACATCCATAGACGTGATGTTGGAGGCAAGAAAGAGAGAAGCATGAGCTGCACCTAAAGAGATGGAATCTAAAGCCGGGGGTTCAATGGAGGTAGAAGGAGCAGAAGCAGCGATGGGAATTACCTTGGGTAAAGAGGAGAAGTCCGCTTGGAGCGAAACTGGTGGCGATGAAACGAAGGACGTTCTGTGCGCTGAACACAGCCTCTAGGAAGGAGGTTGTACCAAAAATTGCGTCCGTTGCAGACGAGTTCATTGTTGCGGTCTTCAGATCGAATTCCGACAGCTCGAAAGATAATAACAGTTGGTAAAATCTTAGTATATCCATTGTCGTATGATGTACAGCGACTTTCACTATTGCGGAGTCGGAGTGTTAGCTGAGTTGGGCGATGATCCGAGATGATGCAGGCCCCAAACTCACAAGGTGCCCCGCTGAGCCATTCTTCAGTCCATCTTCTCAGCTGTACCTTTGCATTTCCAGAACAAGCATTCCTTGAAGCGGTATCTCCAGCAATAGACTTCGTTAGGCTTTGTACCGCAAAAACTGCTCTCCAAGCTTGGAGGGACGCTGATAACATCGGGTCAGCACAACAAGCATACTGATTAAGTAAGGATAACGAGGTTAGGATAAATATACAGAGGCTATAAAGTTATACTCAAATGTACCTTGGGGTGATCCGTGGACCACTTTATGTAATCGTGCTCGTGTTCAGGCACTGTTCAAATCAGCAAAGTAGTCAGCGCGATTATGTGTAACGAAAGCCCGGACCAAAGGGCACTTACATATCATCCGAGGTTTTCCAGCTTGCATGTGGAGAGTCATGTCGAAAGCAGCCAGTTGTATCCAAGTTCTCTCCCGATTCTGATAAGGAGAGCATTTGGGCTCAGCACTCGCATACTATCGTCTAAATACAACGGAGGTGTGTACTCACCAAAACCTCTCGAGCCTCTATAGGATCACTCGGAAGAGGTCTTCTTACTTTCTCCGACAGTCCCAAATCGTACGCGATCCTGATTGCGTATCCTATCCTTTTGTAGGTTGATGTGTCCTTCGACGGCTTCCAGAAAGCCAGGATGGATAACGCTTGACAAGTGCCTACACTCCCTTCACCGTCTTCAAACCCTTTCCCAACTATCATATTCGCGAGTTTGAGAAGTGAAGAGTAGATGGATTGGTTTTGGAATTTCGAAGCGACGGCGAGGATGGCAGCGTAAAGGGCTGGCGAGGTAGCGTGGACGTAAGAATGAGTGTGAAGGCTTGGATCGAGAAGAGCGATGATGGGGTTGAGTTGCGAGTGAAAGCTATATCACAGCAGGATGTAATTTTGCAGCGGAGAGTAAAGAAGGTGAAGTCTGTGGGGATATTGCCAGAGCAAAAGAACACGAGAGGAGACGTACAAGTCGAAAAATTCAGCGGCTACAGACTTCGACAAGATTCCCAGAGCTGTTGGATCAAACTCAGGCTGCAAGTAATACTTGGATCCATCTTCTACTCCAGGACGTCGGAGCAACCGGCTTTCAGTATGAGAATCCTTTTGATCGGCCCCCCATTCATCCCAGACCTTTCTCTTCTTTGCAGTCACTTGAGGATCCAAAATGTGAGCGAGACTCATGGGTGTCTTGATATGCTCCGCTGGCAGATCCGTTGAGCTCAGTAGGGACGGAAGCAAGCGCGTATGTGCCTGTGCCGAGTCAGCGCCTCTCGTGTGTGGTGGAGATGGCGGACCTGGAAGTAATGTTTCGTGGGATCTAAAGGAGATAGATCCATCTGAGTTGTGGACAGATGAAGGGGTTGGGCTTAATAGGGCAGCTGTAAGTGTAGAGTGTTGCGCTGGTAAAAGGATTGATGTTCTGAGACCATTTGAGCTGGTGGATGCATTATCAGACTGATGTATTTCAGTAATGGAGCTGGTTGCTTGAACTGGGGCTTTGCTATTGATGCCCAGAGGCAGGAAGCAGCAATAAATTAGCGGTCGATTCTGGATGCAAGAGAAACACATATTCTCACCCTTTCAGCAGCCTGGACGTACCAGAAATGAGATCTTTTGTTCGACCATAGAAGCAGTCAAGCTTCAGTCGAAGGCACCTGCTGCAAGTCTCAATAGAAGTGATTTCGCCGGTGCTCGAATTGCACTTCACCTGTAAAGAAGGGAGGTGACCCAAAGATCGTCAGTTCCTTTGCTCACTCAAGGTTCAGGATAGCTTGTAGGTGACCTAGAAAGGTACCTTTGACTTTCTACACTGTAGACATCTGGATCGAAGCAAGAAACATAAGTTAGGCATCGGTAACTCGCGTTGCCAAGTGTGAGAGCGAATTGACTACCCACGCATCCCTTTTGATTGTGTTAGAGTTCTGTGGAGGAGCAATGGGCAATTTAAGTTCTGTTGGTGGCATAAACACCCTGTTTCAAAAAGCTGCAAGTTGACTATAGTTGTTGGTTGAGGGAACACGGTAAATGGCGCAGTCGCAGCTTCTCGCCAGCTGATCGAAGCTTTTGGACGTAGTAAAGTATATTTAAGGCTTCTCAAATCGCTGCTTTGGTGCAAGATAGAGGTCGGGTGGCAAGCGAAAATAATGCTGTTGTTGAGATTAGAGCGCTACCGTCGAGAGATTTCCAAGGGATGTAGCATTTAGTACAAACTTTTCAATAAAGATCATATGAACACCTCCTTATACACTTATTTGTTCATTCATAGAAAGTGATAGATATAGGATGTCAGATTGGTCGCGCAATCTTTGCTCAAGTTTAGCATACCTTCGACGACTGACATCATCCGAAATTTCCAGCTGAGTGGACTGAGTTTCCTAGAATCGCGGGTTTGCTTCAATCGTTGGGCTTGCAGCAACCTGAGTATGTTCGCTCTCTGAGAGCATTCGGCAAATTGACCTTCGTTGACGCCCACCTCCGATTCTGTAGACTTAAGTCCAGCGGTAAATGTTCACCGACACTTCATACTACAGATCCATGGGATGTTGACTTTTGTCATGTGTAGACGACCAGACATCGGTAGAGCAGTGACAGAAGCAATCAAAGTATTCAAAGATCCTGTGACTGGACTACCTGGTATTCCTCATGAATTCATCGTGAAAGAAGTTGGTGTCGAGATGATAGTGCGTTTGCTGCGTCGTCTTCAACGGATACGCATCACTGATGGGCACTATTATCTCAATATTCCAGCCTGAAGCCTACGTAGATATTCAGTATAGCTCTGAAGGGATTCTATAGCCTGTTGATCCAAATAGCCAGATCCCACGTCAAAGATTCAAGAGAAGCTTTTGTTGATGATTTCAGAGGGCAACAGTGAGCGACACGGATTTTGCAATGTTACTCAGATTATGGATTGACAGATTTCTTCTTGTCTTGCTTAGCTTTGGACATCGATGGAAATAAGCTTGCATTACCTTTCGTGTCTGAGGACTTCAAGATCTGCATTCATTCTGACATGGCAGCGGCCATGGCAAATGTTCAAGCTGTTAGGGAGGTCCTCACGATGTCTGGTCTCAGCTTGAAGCCTTCTTATTATTAGAGTGGAGAGGAGTTAGGTCTTGCTCCTAAAGAATGAATGTCAACTGGAGGTATGACCTTGGTGACAGTTGATCCAGAAACTACGTGACACTTGTCCCACGGAAAGACTAGAGGTAACACTTACTTAGGGCAGTGATATATACAAAATGGTTCAAGACATGTTCTTCAGGGGCTTTTATAGTACTCGAAGGTCCCAGAAGTATTCTATAGTTTCGCACTTACAGCTGTTTCATTCCAAGTCTTGAGGTGGCGCCACTGGCGTAGTGCGTCTTTGTGTGCAATCTTGGTCGACATTGTACCTTCAAATCTTATAAGAAACTTAAAAACCTGATCTTCTTCGCAGTTGCTGGGATAGGTGACGAGAGATTTATTTTCGTCTTCCATGTGTTGTCTTGCAGTCTTCTCAAAAATGTGAATTCTGCTTCGCTGGAAATGATGTTATCTCGATGAGGTTACTGGCTGCACATTCAGGCTTACCTGTAGTCTGTTCAATTAGAGAGATCCGGCCTGTGTTGTTTAAACACTTGCTTCAAGATTCCCGTTGACAAAGAAGTGCCATCATTTTGATGACGATGCAGATCTTCACTAGCGGCTCGGACGCTTTGCCCTATGCCTCATCGACCGACACTGCCCTTTCCTTCTTGTCAACGACCACCATTTTCAAAATACTCATTCTTAAACGATGTCTTTCGAAACTGCTCCTTCATCTTTTAGCCCGTCTTTGCAGAACCAATCTTACCCAATGAACCAAATGGGTAAGTTGGAATATAACACTGTTCTTGGTAGAAATTGAAAGACCAACCTACCTGTTTACAGATATGACTTCCCATCATGTCCATGTATCTGTAGACCAAGAAGCACAAGTAGCACAGGATCAAGGACCGATAAGGTTACGAGGAGGAGGAGGTTGTTTACAATTTTTTGGATGCAGATCGGATTCGAAAGAAGAACTGACGGAAGAGCAGGTCAGTCCTTAATCTGCTAATATCATCTCAATTAAAGCTTCACGTGTTGGTCTGAAATATCTTTTCTCGCAGAAACGGGAAAAGAAAAAGGAGAAAAAGTTTAACCTGGCAGAGAGATTTAACAATAGTCTCAACAGTAACTTAAATGCGGGTAGCATGAGGCCATAAACCAATAGAAGAAACAGAGAGCAGTATATGAGCTTATGAAGTCATATCACGTAAATAAGAATTAATAAATAATGAGAAATCCACAAGAGTGAGACAATCTCTCAGCCTGGGGTGCACGACACCAAACCCCTCTTCACTATTTCTAGCCAGGGGGATAACCTATGTAGCAATCCACAAGATTGACCCTGACAGTTATAACATTCGAATTTTGAGGTCCAGTTCAGTTTCCAGCTCAGGTTTAAGTGATCAAATATATGGTAATAGAGGTTCGAAGCCTTTCTCATGTTCTCTAAATAAATCCAAACATAAAATCCCCGTCTGGAATCCATGTACCCAGAAGATCTGCGATACACTTTGTAACTCCAATTTCAAACAGGGATCGAACAGCATCTTGCCTATACTCTACCTTTGAAATAAACCTTTGGTCCAGTCCTCAAAAAACATTCAAAGATTCGATTCACAAATTAAGTCAACCCGAGCTCTGTTCGTTTCTAGAGCCAGAGCCAGAAGGTTTTGCCAGTGCCATCATCACCTTCCTCGACCAAGGGGCAATGGAGCCTTTTACCAAGTCGGTGGGTCTTCTGAAGGCTCGCCCAATTTCTATTTTTTATTATTGAAATATTTTGTTTTTGAGAAGAAGCAGTGTGCTTGGGATTTACAGCTGTTTTCGCGAATTCGGTATATAATTCCACATACTCTCGCCCTCGCCAACTTCGGGGAACGCCGTGGGTATGCTGTAGTTTTTGGCCTGTTTTGGCCGGCGAAAAGATGAAAGAACTGCAAACGTCTCTTTGGAGAGCCTCACGGCAAAGATTATCGATCAAACTTGGCCGGTGATGCCTCGGAACTCTATATAGTGAACTACGGTGTTTTTTAGGCAAGTTGTTTGCCTTTGTAACCTACTTACTCTTCAGTATGGTCAGCACCAAACTCAGCAATACTGGCCATGGTATCATTGCATTATACCCTCCTCAACGATGGTGGAACTATCCTCAGCTAGTCCGCCTGAACGGGCTCTTGTTGATCGCGATGCTATCCGCTTCAGTTAACGGATTTGGTGAGTCTTCTCAGCAGTCGATTATTACGGTAGCCCTGATATATTAACTGGTCGAGTGATGCTTTGAACTCAGACGGTGCTATGCTGAATTCAGCGCAGTCCATGCCTTTTTGGAAAACGTATTTCAACAACCCCACTTCATGGCTGCTTGGCATGATGTCTGCCAGTCAGTCTCTTGGTGCTTTCTTGGGATGTACTGTGGGTGAGTTGCCTTGAAATTATCCTCTCGGCATTGGTTACATGACAAAGAAGCTCAACCTCACTCCGTGGCCAATTGTTTTTACTTGTTACAAGCTCCTTACAGCACCGATGGGCTAGGACGTAGATGGTCCGTTTTCATTGGGTCCTGTCTGATCATCATAGGAGCTATCCTTCAGGCTGCGTGAGTTTCATATGGATGTTTACAAGGTTGTGCAAATACTCACCTATCTGGATCTCTCGTCCTTCTCTTTTGGTTTCATATTAAACCCAACTTTATATTTCTGTTGATGTTGGAATGTTTATTGCTGCCCGTGTGCTTATCGTAAGCCAATTCCTCAGCGCCAAAGAGACTCTGGTTCCTAACAGTCTCATCAAATTCAACAACAGGGCCTTGGTTCCAAATTCGGTCAGAATGGTGCTCCCGTACTTGTCATCGAGATGGCTCACCCTGCCCAACGTGGACCAATGGCAAACATGTACCAGACCTTCTACTTTGTCGGATCAATCGCTGCGGCATGGATTTCCTATGGATGCCTCGATATCCATTCCAACTGGCAGTGGCGAGTGCCAGCGCTTCTACAATGTGCTCCTTCACTCTTCCAGATCATGGCTATCTGGTTGATCCCTGAGTCGCCCCGTTGGCAGATGGCACATGGCAAAGAGGACCAAGCTAGGGCAACCTTGATGAAATACCACGCCGTTGGACCACATGGAGAAGCTCTGGTAGACTGGGAGATTGCGGAGATCAAGGAGACCATTCAGAGAGAGATAGAGAAACAGGGCCAAACAGGCTGGAGAGCTCTGTTCTCTACTCCTGGAAACCGGAGGAGAATGTTCTTGTGCGCTACCGTCGGAGCCTATGGTCAAATAACTCCCTCCTCCTTGTTTTCTTACTACCTGAGCAAGATCTTGGTACGTCCCTCAATGATAGAGACCCTGCGCGTAAACGCGAATCATAATCGGGGTCATTTTTCCCTTACAGACACAAGTCGGTATCACATCTTCACATAACCAGCTAATTATTAACGGTTGCATCAAAATCTATAACGTAAGTTTCGCTTTCTATTCTGATACATAATCTTTGAACTTATTTGCTTCACCCGCTCATAAACAGTGGCTCGTCGCAATTATTGGAGCCATGTTAATGGATCGAGTCGGTCGACGAGGTATCTACCTCACGAGTGCCTGCGGTGTTCTTGTCACATTCTCAATCTACACTGGTCTCGTGTCGGACTTCGCTAAACACGCCAACAAGTCTGTCGCGGACGTCAGCGTGTTATTCATATTCCTCTGTACGTCACGAAAGACACTACTGATTTCCATCTGATTTCCGCTTACCTTCATGTTTTTTTCCTATAAGACTACCTCTTCTCAAGTGCTGGCACTGGACTTACGGTCGCTTACCCCGTCGAGATCTTGTCCTACGCAACCCGCGCCAAGGGTCAGGCATGGACTTCCTTTTTCACGTACGGATCGTTGTTCTTCGTTCAGTTCGTCAATCCAATTGCTCTAGCCCACATCACCTGGCACTACTACATCGTCTTCATCGGCGTCGCCTTCTCTCAACTGCTGGTTGTTTACTTCTTCTATCCCGAGACAAGAGGAAAGTCCTTGGAGGAGGTTGCAACCATCTTTGATGGGGAAGATTCTCTGAAAACAATGCACCAGAGCGGGGAGCCTAGTCATTTGGCCACTTTAGATTTCAACGGCGAGGACTCTTCTACCCCGAACGAGAACAAGGTCAAAGGAGTTGCGATCTCTAAGATGGTTTGAAACAAATGCTACTTCTATTCATTTCTATGGTACTTTCAATTTATGGATGGGGAGCAGGTGATTGCCAATTTACTTGGTGATCGCTGGCCCGTAGGTTTGAGCTATGATTAGATTAGGTATACTGTGACATGATGCCAAGTTGTACACTGCCTCCCCTAGATTTTATTCTCCAAGAACTTATTAGAATATAATTATATCAGAATTCGTCCTTTTTGTTTTTAGTAAAAGATCCGAGAAAGGACTTTGGCTCTCAATTCTCAGTTGAACTTGATTCTTTAGGCTGAACTCAAGGAAGAAAATATGGGACAATTAAGTCATTTCGTAGGTTTAGTGTGATGACAGTGTCGTCTCCATCCATACCTAAATTAATCCAGCAAGCAACCGAGCTTTTATTTCCCAGAGAATAAACATTATAAAAACAAAAGGAATATTTTGCACAAACACTGCAAGCAACAACAGGGCGCAACATCTTCAGCAACTAAATACTCCTGGGTGTCATACCGGCAATAATGTTTCTGATAATTGCACAGTAACTGATTGTAGGGACAAAGAGTCTCAGGTTACCCTGATACAGGGATGAGAACTCCAGGTTCGTTAGCCATTCTTTTGTGACAAATAATTGCCTTCTCTCGGTACTCTGACTTACCAAAACCTAAATTTTCAGTTTACTCCCCAACCATTCAACTCCCTCGCACCCCCCTACCCTCCCACTTTCCCACCAACAATTTCGTCCTCACGACTTCGCGCCGTCAAAAGTCAGCCACCACCGGAGTTTGAAAATCGCCTGAGCTCAAAACTTTTATATTCGCTCCAGATTGTTTCCTCTGACCACGACGGCATCGCATCAGAATATCATTTCTCTCATGGCCCTTAGGATCTACAAAATCTCCAGGAACTCGTCCCTGCAGTAGTGTGGGAGTTCCCATTGCGAAGGTGAGTTTTCTTCCTAGTCCCATTTCCCTCCATTCTTCTCCCTCCCACCTTCTTTCAACATATACATGAAGAAAAGCCTATTTAAGGCTCTAAACTGGCACCTCTTCTAAGAGTGTGTCTCTGCCTCCAGTCTGCTTTGCATTCTTGGTTATAGGGTAGAGGCATGCGTTGACGACAACATGACTATCTGATTCATTCCTCTCCAAGCTACCTCCTTTTTGTTTCTCTTCTCAAAACTGTTCCGAAAACTTGACTAACCTTGTTTCTCTTTTATTGAAGTAAGTTTTTTTGCTGCACTTGCTGCAGCTGCAGTTTTCGCTATACTGGTCTGGACAATTTTTTTGAACTTCTGCTGCTGTCCCCACAAAGAGCACCTCCTCCATCAACTTTGAGTTTGCGTGTACCTTTCTGCGTATTCCATCGCTAGCGTCACCTTGTCATTATTCCCCCTTGAATCTGTATCGACTAACTCGCGCACAGCGCCAACCTCCGTCCAGAGAGGGCAACTCGATACCACTCAAACTGCTTGATATATCCCTTCTTGAATGTATGCATTCCCACAGTTCTGTCTTATCTCTGCTTGTGGTCTGCGAAAGGGTATTGGTGTGGCACAAAAAAGAGCATCATTCTGCGCAGCGTGTTTGAGGGAAATGGTACTTAGATCAAAGTGTTTGGTAAAGTGTGACAAACCTGTAAGCTCACCTTGACTACATAAGACATCGACAGCAAGCACCACAAACATAGAGATGACGAGAGAAGGAGGACGTGGAGATTACTTCGCAGCATAAAGATTGTATGCATCTGTGCCGTAAATATCCCATTTGTGACTGTTCACTCTATTCTTGCACCGAATCTAAGTAAGATTTCTGTTCTTCACTAAGCCAGCTTGGCGAGGCATCGATTTCAGTCCTAGGTCAAGGGAGTAATGTGTTGTTGATAAAGAGCCGTTGATTAGGTTGATTCTGTAACAAGCACTCCTGATGCCTATATTTAGGAAATGTAACGAACTAAAAAAACATAGTGACAAGAAATGGTGTTTTCAAAATTGGTATCTGCCAAACCAGGGGTCGAAGTTTAGATTTGTTCGAGACACTCTAAACGAACACAACACAACGAGAATACTCGGTAGGATAGGCTACCGCTCCTCGCAATCTACCCCGATCTCGCTGACCTATTTCCGTCATTTCTCTTTATAATACTTAGCGCTTTTTCCCATTTGGCTTCAACTCGATGGACGATACACTTGAGACATTTCTTCCAGAAGCCAGAAGCGAGAGGGTTGCAGTCAAAGTGAGCCTGAGCTTCTGCGTGATCTTCTACTGAGAGCTTCGGGAAGTATTTGGATGGATACGAGATGTTTTATCGACAGTTGAGGTTGGTACAATTAAACATAGAGTTCCTTCATCGTTTGTTCGGCTGCTTAGAAGGATGCAGTGATGGTTTCAAGGAGAAGGCTGTAGATCGTAAGAAAAAAAAGTATCGGGATCAGCGAGACATAAGGAATCATTGAAAATAACAATGATAAGAGCAGAAGACTTGAGATCCATTGTCGAAATTCTCTAGTAACACAGTAGTAGCTGTAATTCAGCGACCAATGCTTTTCCAAACAAACTGCCACTCGGTGGTCTATCTCGCCATCGGTCGAAAACTCCAGGAATGGTCTCTCTGCTCGGATCTTTAGATCGTCGGATGTGTGGCTGCCTGTCCAGGGTGACTTGCACCCCTTCAGGGTCATCCTCAAGTATGATACGGCGGTCCGTCACCAAGTCGCCCCAGAACCTCACCATCCCCACCTCAATACGGCAGTATGCAGCTCAGGCTACTGCAAAAAAGAGACAGGCTAAGAATGCCGTCAATCGTGAGTGCTGGCTTTACCTTTCATTGGTTCAATTCAAACAGAGCTCATTAGAACTTTTTCTCTGTTGCTGGTGGTGTCAGCTAATGCAACCAGAGTGATGGTACCTGGACCTATGAACATGGTTAGCATAAGTAACCTTCTAGATCAACCTCTAGGTCAGCTCCTTTCCTTCCGTCAACTTGGAAAAGATCTATATCGCTGACAGTCTTTTATCCATGGCTGCTATTCTCGGGTACAATTTTCTCTTTGATTCGCCAGACCGAGTACGAACAACGATAACACGAACAGGTCTTCCTTATACTCAAGCAACACAACGTAAGCTTTCCCTTCTCACCTACTTTAACAAATCGAGTCTTTGACTTTCTGCTCCCTCTCCGCCGGCCGTTTCATCGAACCTATCAAGTCCTTTCTACAGAAGAAATCTCCCTTGTCATTATGGAATTTGGATATGTCCCCGTAGTGGCTTCGAAGGAGAACGACGACATCCTTCCGGATCGACCAGAGACGGATCCAGCGGTGATTGCAAAGTGGCCGAATCGTCCTCCAATGTTAGTGTTATTCCCCTCGTTCTCGGCTCTTCTTCTCTCAATGACTTTTCAACTCCAGTGTCACTATCATGGGTCATGTTGACCATGGCAAAACAACGCTTCTCGACACACTCCGATCATCCACCGTGGCAGCAGGCGAAGCCGGGGGAATTACCCAGCACATCGGTGCGTTCCAGTACAAGCTACCGACATCTTCACACTCCTCAACGAAGGAGATATGCTTCATCGACACACCTGGCCATGCTGCATTTTCGTCTATGAGAGCGAGGGGCGCCAGTGTGACCGACATCGCGATTCTGGTTGTTGCAGCGGACGACGGCGTCATGCCCCAAACGAGGGAGGTAATCAAAGTTGTTGGAGAGAGCCCAGGAGTACAGATGATTGTGGCCGTCAACAAGGTCGACAAAGAAGGTGCCGACGTCGTGAGTTGTCCCTCCCTTCAAGATCCCATATATTCTGACCTTCACCGGCCAAATAGGAAAAAGCGTACGCTTCTCTTCTGGCAGAAGGTGTCGAACTTGAACGTGTAGGAGGTGATGTTCCATCTCTAGAGGTGTCAGGTAAGACAGGTAAAGGCCTCGACGAGCTGCTTGAGACGATTCAGGCCGTGTCAGAGGTGATGGAACTACGCGCGCCATTGGCTGGGAATGTCCAAGGGTACGTGCTGGAGAGCAAGAATGAGCATGGAATAGGGTACGTTTTCTTTCTCTTCTTGTTTCACCTACTTTTTGACTCGGAACATGAGGGTTCTGATCCTCCCCTTCTCCGTCGCACGCCTTAGACACGTCGCAACAGTACTCGTACTGAAAGGCACGCTCAAGTCTGGCTCTATTATTGTGGCCGGAACCTCATACTGCAAAGTGCGCGGCCTCCGTGACTCGAATGGCCTCCCTATTAAAGCCGTTCTGCCAGGCCGAGCGGCTTTCTGTGCAGGGTGGAAAACGCTCCCTGACGCAGGGGACGAGATTCTCTCTTGCCCTGCCGGTGAGTCGCAGGCTGCACGTGTGGTAGACTTGCGAATGCGACATGACCAAGAACTGGAGGAGCAGAGCATGGTCGAGCTGCTCAATGCACAGCGGGAAGAGGCGCGTGAGCGCGATAGGAGGATGAAGGCGCACGTCGCGGAGGTAGCTGCTGGAAAGGGCACCGCGGCGATGCGAAAGGTCAAGGAAGATATGGTACGGAAGCGTGCGGTGGAGGACTGGGCTAAGACTGCGAATGAGGAGGAGGCACTCACCTCTGCACCATCGACGACGGCAGCGGCTGAGGAAGAGCTCGGGGAGGGTGAGGATCCGGAGGGCATCAAGAGGGAATGTCGATTAATTATAAAGGGTGACGTTGCTGGTACTGTAGAAGCTCTTAGCCAAATGCTGGAGCCCATCGGAAACTCGGAGGTTGGAGTCGTGATTGTACGAAACGGGGTTGGACCGGTGAACGACAGTGATGTCAAGCTGGCTATTGCTTCTAAAGGTAATTCTTTTCATTTTTTTTTCTCCCTTGCGAAGTGGTTGACTAATACTTATTTTTTACTTGCTCTTCTTCTATCAGGTACAATTATCGCATTCAACACGACCTTTGAACGATCCGCGTCCAAGTTGTCGACTACCATGAAGGTGCCTACCATCACCTCTCCAATCATCTACAGGATCCAAGAGGCTGTCATCGCAGCGTGCGAGAAGCTGCTCAAGCCTGAAATAGAGATCAAGATTGATGGAGAGGCGACGGTTCAGCAAATTTTTGAGGTCACCGTAAAAGGGAGGAAGACGAGTGTCATTGCTGGCTGCAAAGTACTTTTCGGAACAATCAAGGGCAGTGAGCCTGTTAGAATCATGAGGAATGGCGAGGAGATTTTCAAAGGTGAGGCGCCTTTTCTGCTTATCTCCTACCCCTTTTAAGTTGTACTAGTAATTCTCACTGGCTGCTTGTTATCTGGAATAGGTGATATTACGACATTCAAGCAGATTAAGAAGGATATCCGAACCTGTGATAAGGGTCAGGAATGCGGGATCGGCTTGTCGGGGGGATTCACTGACTTTGAAGTTGGCGACCGGATCCAGAACGTGTCGTATGTTGCGATACCTAGACATCTATAGATCTGGATTGATATGCGTTTAATGTTCAGCATGACTGCTGTATCTTTAAAAGCAGTAAGGCTTGTATAACCGTGGTCTGGATGACAGCAGGCGCCCCACCAAGCCTGGCTTCATTACCTGATCTTACCCTCTGAACCATTACAGTAGAATTGATTTCTTATCACTTCACTCTCGTATGTCAAGGTTGGATTTATTTAGCAATTTCACAGGTTTTCCTCTCCCCCGGGTCCCTTCCCGTCTTCCGTCGAGCCGCCTCCGCGCAAGAGTTGCCATTGCTTCTGCCTCCCAACAGCGACAAACCTCGAACTCGTTTCTAAATCTTGATGTGAATGAGCCCATCATCTCATGTTCAACCATGGTCTATCATGCTGACGTATCCCTCTCCATTTGTCGTCTGTAGCATTGTGAAAATGTCGTACGCTTCTAACACTCTGTCAACCAACGACGGCTCGACCTCGTTTGGGTTCCACAAAGCGATGGAGAAGACTCGCTTGCCAGGTAGCCAGAGGAAACCTTGTGTCGGTGAGCTCTATTAACCACACTCTTTGCACTTGTGCATTATCATCCAACCGAGCAGACCTCGCGCCAAACTAACGCACTCTTTGAACTTCGCCAGGTTCATGGATGATGCTACCAGGCCACTCATTGGGTCGAATGCTCGCTCAGTTTGGGTACGACTTCATCCTCATCGACTGCGAGCATGGCAACATCGACGACGGCGAGATGCACTCCCTGGTCAACTCCGTCTCTGGACAAGGCTGCAGCCCAATGGTCAGGATTCCCGCTCCTGACGGCTGGTTGGTTAAGAGGGCATTGGATACTGGGGCTCATGCTCTGCTCTGTCCTATGATGAATACTCCCGTCAGTTCGGCCCTCTTTTTGACCCTTCGGAACTAAGCCGCTTGTTAGCCACGACACTATAAGCGATGCTCCTTTGGCTTCCACATCGTTCTAACGCCGTTTTCTCTCTTTTCCCTCTCTATAATTGGTCATTATTAGGAAGAAGCTGCCAAATTCGTCTCCGCCGCAAAGTTCCCTGTCCCCAAGGCGTCCCTCCTTGAGGATCCCTCCTTGTACTCAACGGGGGTGCGCGGAGCAGGCTCTCCCTTCGCACCAGCTGTTTTTGGGCAATCTCTACCCGACTACATCAAGACGGCCAACAAGAACACGTTCTTGGCGGTTCAGATTGAGAGCGTCCAGGGTCTTGAGAACTGCGAGGCGATCGCAAAGGTTGAAGGAATCGATATGCTTTTCGTTGGGTAAGAAGAGTTTTCCTCCTCATAATTTCTCTCATCAAATCTTTGCACTCTGTATCTCATGACGTTCATCTCTTCTTTCTCGCCCGCTGCCCCTGTCCTACGCCCCATCGGTCCATCTAATGCAGTCCAAACGACCTTTGCTCATCTATGGGTTACCCAGCAGCAGAGCATCCTAACATCCCTGAGGTGCAGGAAGCGATCAAGCGAGTGCTCAAGGCATGCCAGGACGCCGGTATATACTCTGGCATGGTTCGTCTTCCCCTAGCTCCTCTCCCATTTACCAAGAGCAGACAAAACTGATGTTAATCTTTCCCGAACAGTTCTGTACGTCTGCCGAACAGGTCGCTGCCCGTTTCGAACAGGGCTTCGATATGATGAACCTTGGCGCGGATATCGTCGCTATTGGTGCGTGGAACGGCATGGAGTTAGCCAAATTGAAGGAGATTCGCTAAACCTTTGCAATCGTGAGCTCGTGTGTCTAAGGTGGATGCGAGTTGGGGGGATAAATAAAGATGAGGCTCATCCATTCACAGTGGGGTAGTAGATGCCGCGCTCATTTCTAAAGAGAGATCCTAGAGTACAGTTGATTGCGTAGACTTGCAATACAGCATTACTTTTACAAATATCCTCTGATGACAGAATCTGGGGTCGTTCATCTCATTCTATCCATCTATTTCACTGGCTAACTGAGGGGGGTCGCGAATGACCTTGCCTAATCGGGCGGAGTGGCGTCAGATGATCGAAGTGGCGGTTCAACTCCCTCACCTCTCTTCTCTTCTCCAACCACGACTTCGCTGCTTCTCCCCCCTGGTTGGGTTTCTCTTTAAGGATGCCTCGAGGGTCTCGTAAGCTTTTCTGTTTCTGTACCCAACGAGGACTACTTTAAAAAAAAACTAAATGGATCTTGTCCCTCTCCCGATTTACATGACTGCCATGTTGCCTGAAACTTTTCTCTGGCCCCAAAGTGTGCTCAGTGCTGGCCTCCTTCTTCACGTTTGCTGCCGTAATTTTAATGGTCTTTGTCAATGTAAGCAACCCACATCGCTGTGTCATGGTATGAAAGACTGACTCTCTGCGGTTCAGATTGGTCAAATTGTACGTCCCTGTCAAAAACGCCCAATGCGGGAAGGTTGATCTGATCCCTTACTTCCTCTCCCTGTATCCTCGTCTTCAGAACACGACAACGGTCCCCAAAGCTCTGTCTCTAATCAAGGTATGTGTTTTTGGTACCCAGCTGCGTGTGGGGTGCACGGCAACCAACGGGCAGAGGCACTGACTTTAAGTGCCACCGTCTTTTATATCACAGATCGACGTCTCAGGTCTTGGTAGTGCTCTTTCCGGTGAGAGCCTATCCCATTTGAATAATCTACTGTTCCAGCTTTCCAACTCTTTTTTTTTATAACTCGTTCAGCCCAAGGCATCCCCTCGGGCGCGCTCTATGCGAATACAACCACCTCTGTTCTCGGCGCCTCCTCCGGCTTACGCAAGTCCTACTCGTGGGGAATATACAAGGGGTGTGGATATTTCTCCGTGTCGCACACAATCGGGTCGTGCAATGGTACCAAGACGACAGGCCTTGACGGCGTCCTCATCAACCCGTTCGCACCGTTCCAGCAGCTGCTTGCAGACGTTCCCACCGTGTACAAAAGCAGTTTCGTCACTGCTTTCGATAGTACGGCTGGGAGTAGCACAACATTTGCAGCGGATAAGTACCTCGCCGAGTTCTCGCGACCGGCTGGGTGGTTGTTGTTTGTGAGTGACATGACACCTTCTTTACAACCATTCCTCCATCTCTGCCAATTCATAAGAACATTGCTGTTTCATTTTTTGTAGCTCGGATCGTGCTTGGCGCTGTTAGCGTTCATCTTTGGACTCCTCCCACACAACGTCTTCTATTTTATCGCGGCCATCATTTCGTTCCTCTCCTTCGTTTCACTCGCTGCAGGTCCGTATCTCCCATCTTTCTCCTTCCTGGATCTGCATCACTCATCTGGGCCCCCTTCGTTTCAACTTGGCTAGGGTCTGCTGTGTGGACGGTGCTTTGGATCAAGACGCGCGCCATCAACTCGCTCAACCTCGGTATTATCGTCCAGTTCGGCATCTCGATTGCTCTCAGTTGGGCAGCGACAGGTCTCACACTGCTTGCCTGCTTACCTTACTTTATCGCGTGAGTGTTTCTTCTCTTTTCACTTCGAGACAGGTGGTTTTGACCGAGGAAATTGACGGGGCTTGCCGCTGTTTTTAGATGCTGTACGTTCTCAAGAGATAGGTACTAAATGAGTATCATCATTCGTCAATATAGAAGTTCCTGAATCGTAGTCCTAGTTGCACTGCACGCCTGTTATCAAGTAAATAGAAGTTGGATTGTTGTCTCGCTTTTCGCTTTGTGGTCAGTGGAGTGTGGGGGTTTTATTATTTGAGCATAACAAAGATATTTATAATAATGGTGGTATCAAACCGAAACATGTCATCAAATGGAAAGGGTGAAGCGTCATTTGCAAAAGGTCTCGATACAAATATCTTTATAATAACCTAGGTTACAATAGCAACGGCATGATCAGGCATTCCTAAGGCCAAATGACAGTCAAAATAGAAGGGGGATCAGCTGAGCCTGCCGTGCAAGGAGCTTTGACGCCTATAAGAAGACGATATGATAAACTAACCTTGCCACAGCCGTATACGTCTACCTTTCCACAAGAAGAATGCCACCATAATCGCACCCACAGGACCAGTTATAACAGCTTGGACAATGTATGCCTTCAAGTAACTTGTCTCTGTCGCCCATTGGACGATGAAGAACGGAACGCTGAAGGCGAACATGAACTTGATGAAGTTCAACACAGTGGAACCCGCTGCAGCTTCGGAGACGTAGGAATCGATGACGTATGTTCCTACAATAGTGGTACTTCCAGTGATGCCAAAGAAGTCTGTAGAGCGCAATGCGTTTTGTTAAGCATAAGTCTAGTCGCTGAGCCGCCGCTTGGACTCTAATAGTCACACTCACAGAAAAACCCTCCCATGATAGCGACCATGTAATGTAAGTGATAGTTGATTCCGGCACCGAACATCAGCATTCCTAGAGGTAGGAATGGAATGATGATCACAGTCGCCCACAGTCTGTACTCTGGCTCTCGAACCCCACCATGTCGCGCAGAAACGCGAGTCATTACCCAATCACTGACGTGACCTCCAGACCATTTTCCAAGAATTGATCCTGCGAACCACAAAGTAAAACAGAAATGAAAGAATATGAACAAGGGGGTCGCAAGTGGGAATTCGAATCGGAAAGCTCATACCACCGGCAGAAGCTAAGAAAGCACATCCCACCTGCCTCGTCTCCCACCCATACCCACCTTTCGCGACTGGAGTCTCCAAAATCTGAGGTAATACTATTGTAGTCCCTACACTCCATCCAAAAGCAACCGCATACCAAATCGAAGGAATGAGAATGGTGATGTACCGGCACATGACGAATGGCTTGAGGAACTGCAGAAGGAAAGCTTTGGGCTGGCGCCATGGATAATAAGCGGGACCTCTTGTACCCTCGACTTTGACCGTATCATCTTCTAGAGGCTGGGATTCGCTGTCGGGAGCATTTTGAGGGTGTGTTGGATGCGCAGAAAAGGGTGTGATCGCACGTCGCGTGTAGAGTGTTTCAGGTGCGAAGAAGATGAAGCAGACGAAAACGACAAACGCTTGAGCCGTTATGACATAGTAGATAACCTGATTGAAAGCAGCTGTTGGCTGAGTGACCCTGGAAAGCGTGACAAGAGAAAATAACTCACCTGCCACTTCTGAGTGTAAACAATGAATCCGGCAATGAAAGGTCCTAGAACAGGTCCTACGACAATAGCAGTAGTCCAGAGAGACACCTGTACGGTTGTAACACAATGTGATAAGTGACTAGATGACGCCGAACGAGGTAAGAAGTGCTGTTACTCACCTTCGTTCCTCTCACTTCTTTGGGAAACATATCCGCAATCGTGTAACTTCCAACACTCAGCGATGCAGATCCAAAGAAGCCAGCAAAGAACCTTGCAGCTACAAAAGCTGTAAACGTCTTGGCAAACGACAGCCATATGGCACAGGCAAAGAAGCAGAATGAGCTTATGATGTACGTCGGGCGTCGGCCCAGGGAACGTCCCAGAGCCGTCCAAAGTAGAGGACCAATTCCAAGACCGAGAATACCATATCCTACAGTCTTTATCGCGGGATCCAAAAGCGAAAGTCAGCTTTGAGGGAAGATGTCATTGCGCTCAGATGAAGGGGAGGTCATGAAGGGGAGGCTCACATTTGCGGCATCACCCACTGTTACACCGTAATAGGTTGATATGTTGACAAAAGCTGTATTATGAGCGCCTGCCATGTAATTCGCTAGGAATCTGGAAAGCATTCACATGATAGGACATAAAGCCGCGGAAAAAATGTGAGTATATTACCGGCGGCAGCAGTAGCTTCGAAAATATCACTCACGACGCATAGACTACAGTAATCAAGACACCCCATTTCTTTAACTCTGGCCAGTTCATTGGGTCTTCTGGGTCGTTGGAAATAACATGGACTGCGTCGATGTTTTCGATATTTTGTGAGGCTCCTGAAATAGTACAGGGGCACCATTAGGAGTGGAGATACCAAGTTGTCGTTATAGGAATTACATCAATTGAGAAATTGAGAGAGATCGGGGTTGGGCGATGGAGCAAGCGTGCAAAGGATGTCAGAAACGTTGAGTAAGCAACAGGCTGTAAACAGCTGTGGCAGCAAAACATCCATACACACCTTTACCTAGGGTGTCGGCCTCTTCCAGTACACCTTTTTCTCCGGCCGAGGTACTCATCTTGAGGGGAAAGGTAAACAAGGAGCTAAGTTAGGTGAGGGTGGGGGAGAGATGTGGGATGCGACAAAGAACCTGCAAGAAAATAGTGGGGAAGGTGGCGGTTTGCGTTGTCAAACCAGCTTGTTGCAAACCCGAGGGTGAAAGATTCTCCAGTTGCATATCACCACCTTGCCGTATTAATCAAAGCTAGCGCAATCCGGCTGAGGTTATTTTAAGCGCGTCACCGAGAAATCCAGTGGCTCAGAGTTGGCTTGGCTTCGACAGGGGTTTTATGTCTAAATCTTTGGAAGGGGACGAGAGGTGCGGTGAAAGAAACAAAGATATTTCAGTGAGGTCAAAATTCCAATCAGAAAGAGAGATATTCACTATATTGTGCTGGAGAACTCGAAGAGTTGCCCAGTTAGATGATACCTCCTTATCAGTATCCATTGTGGCTGCTGTTGTGGGGAAAAAAAAAGAGTTTTGTTCTTTTCAAGGAAATTTGGAAAACAGCGATTGAGAATTTCAATCTGGGATGTGTTCAGAGTGAGATGCTAAACCATTGCTATTGATTGACCGCTACATGTGAGCCCGAGAGGAGATGCTTCGTAATAAAGACCTGTTGAGGTATACGATGGTGTTCTTCCTCCCTGACACCAGCCGAGATGAATCACCTTAAAATTTATACTACTATGCGCTGCTTTAGAATGCTGAGAGCTTATCCAATCAGTGGAAAACAATGTGTAGAAGCATGTGAGGAAAATGCGTGCCTTGTGTCCCAGCGTTTGACGCAGTTAGCCTCCTCTCATTGTTAAGACATGCAAGCCTCAATACGCAAGATTGGCACATTATTCTTACAATAATAAGGATATGTAGGTACAAATGCGGCGGAGACAAGCAGCAGCAGTCTCTTCTACACCACTTCCTCGACGACAGTATGAGCAGGAGCGGACATTGTCTTAGTATGCTTGACATCATGACCAGCATGGTGTTCGTGGTGTGGGTTTTTGTGACGGTGCCGAGCCGTCTCGAGATACGAGTAGAACTTATTGACAGCCTCGTCCACACCATTTTCGGATCTGATCTTTTCTCCGATCTTCTGGGCCTTCTCTTGCATCACAACATCAGTAGTAGCCTAGAAGAATTCGAGTAGATTGTATGAGTTTATCGCAGATAAAGAACAAGAAAGGTGAGACGAAGACTCACTCTAGTAAGAGCGTGAGCAAACTCGTCACTCGCGAGGTTGTTGACTCGAATACCTGCCCCAAGTTTCTCAAGTCGTCCAGCCCAGAAAAACTGAAAATGCATTTTCACAGTTTAAAAGGCGTTCGAGTCGACTGCTTAGAGAGAGATGATCAAGTTTGTACTCACCTGGTCACCGAAGAATGGACGGATTATTGTTGGAATACCAGCTCGCAGAGAAGCGCCAGTTGTGCCAGCTCCACCATGATGAACAGCTGCATCCATCTGAGGAAGTAGCCAGTCGTGTGGGACTTTATCGATGGAGTAACATGTGTCTGGGAAAGGAACGTCTTCTTCCGCCTCGTCCCCTCCGCCACGACCAGACCAGCCTTTGGCGACAATGGCTCTAACGTCAGCTTTTTCGACTGCTTTGATGATGTTTCGAGTGAGTTGGGCTGGATGAGGAACTTCAAGAAGATAAAAGAACCAAAGTCAGGGTCGAAAGGATATAGCACAGCACACGTCGCTGATGGACCCACCAACGATACTGCCAAACCCGATGTAAACCAGCGGCTTGTTGTCTTCCCTTGCCTTAAGCAAAAATTTCGACAAATCATCCGGTGGTGTCCAGTTGGCACCATCAGAGCCTTCCAAAAACCAGTAGCCGCTGATCTGAATGTTGGAAGACCAGTCCAATGGGTACGGCACGACAGCAGACGAGAAGTTGTAAATGAAGGGAACTCGTCGCTGCTCTAAGAGAGTCATGTCCGTTGGATCCAGACCCATGTCTTTCTTCCTCCAGCGGTTGACTGTAAGAGGGATTCAATGAGGTCAGAACTTGATACACCGGAGGAAAATAGTGGGCGAATGCGTACCTTGTCCTGCCGTAGCTTTCCAGATGATGTTGTCAAACAAGACATAAGTCGTGTAATTGAAACTACCTGAAATTTCTATTGGTGGAACCATGAAAGCTTGTGGGTAGGCGTGTGTTCTCGTCCACTGGATGACAACCATAAAAACCATAGAGTTAGGCTGAAGTGCAAAGGAAACAAACAATTAACCTTCAACCTACAGGCATAGTAAAAGCTCTGAAGTAAGGGATATCTAGACCCTCAGCAATGTGAATACTGTTTCCCGAACATAAAGTTAGCATCCAGCAGCACCTGGTGCGTTGTATCTGGTGAAGAGAAGGAGTGTACGCACCCAGCCATAGCAGATGGACTCTCAATTAGAACATCAGCATCTTGACAAGCAACCCATGCATCGTGGAACAGATTATCCAACCAACTTCGATACTGCGTCACACTGATCTTGAACCACGACGGCGAAAACATCTTATGGTCGACACTGAGCTGCATTAGAGCAGCTGGATCACCGCCTGCTTGACGGTGTTGGATTCCAAAGGATTCTACCCATTTTTTGAACTCATCGTGAGTCACAATGGTACACTTGTGACCGTCCTTCATTAGTCGCAAGGATAAAGCGATGTAGGGTTGGATATCACCTGCGAGAGAGAGCAGAGGGTTGAACAAAGGAAAAATTGAAAGGTTTCAAGATTTTCCAACTCACCTCTTGATCCGATAGTAAGCATACAGAAATGTCGAGGTTTGATGCGTTTAAAAGCAGGGCCAGGAAGATTGGCAAACTTCGGCAAGTAATTGATGATCTCGTCTGGGAAGACTCTCTCCGGATCGACTAAGATGAAAGCAATGACAGTCAGTGGAGAGATACATAATGTTAGAGTGAATGCTATATTTACAAGGGATGCTTGGACTGAGAATTTCCATCGTTCGTGCGCGGGAAGGAGAGTCCGACCGCACGCTGCTCGAGAATCTGCCGAGGGCGCTGTTGGAGCTCTTCGCAGAGCTGCTGTTGTCTCTTTGAAGCTCGGAGACAACGGTAGAGGTTGTGGAGTCGCTGGTTGAGTATTTTCCTGGTTCGGCGGTGGTAGTAGGAGTAATGAAGCCAGAGTTTGTGCCTTTGAATTGGTTCGAGTGATCTTCAACAGCTTGATTGAGTCTCATAATAGCCTGTCATCCATTATAAAACCCAACATTTAGAACTGATAGGTGGAGGGAAAGAGAAAAAAAGAAGGTATCTTAGAAAAGAAAGACGAGGCTCACCTCATCTCGCGACTTCTTGCTGAGGAACTCCAGCAACAAATCTTGATGACCCTGAACTTGCATACTCAAACCCTTGGTCGACAAGTGACAGGTGCTGGTTTTTTTGGCGCCCTTTAAATCCTCAATCGGATACCGAATTTTGACATCCAACCCCGCGATGGCCTCTCGGTAGAACCCAACGTAGCGCTTAGTGATGACGAGCACACCGCGAGTGATGAGAACCCTCGAAAGGAAACAATGTGTCGACCAAAGGGACGATGTGTCACCTTCTCCACCCGCGAATGTCAGAAGGAGCTTCTGTTCGAGCGTGCCTTGGTCTCGGGCATTGAGGATGGGTACCGAGGGGGACGATGTCAAGTCAGTTGGGCTCTCGTGGTGGGGTTCGTGGTGGCTACCGCCATTCGGCCGGAAGTAGTTGTCCATACCCTGAGCAATGACAGCTTCACGCGTGAAGAGCGCCTCCATATCCAAGATCGGTTGAGGGCGCTTAGCGGATTCAGAGACGTCTCGGAGTTGACGGCTGCGAGCTTGCCCGAGAGCAAGATTATATTCGTCCACAAATACAGCTTGATCCGAGAGTACACCAAACTGGACTTGGAAGTGACGGTCCTTGTCTTCGGAAGGCTCGGGATATTCATCTAGTTGAGCGGCGGTCGGGGCACCTTTTCCAAACAGCTTGGATCTGAACGAACGGGTGCTACCGTCGGATTTGGACGTTGCGGTTGTCAAAAGTTTTCCGATGGATGAATCGGTGAGCGAGGATGAAACTTTGTCTATTGGATTGGTGGATTCGGTCGGGCTGGTAACACCAGAGGGAGGTGAAGGTTCAACTGGTGGGACATCGATCGAAATAGAGACGATGGACGCAAAGTTGAAATAATCTGACAAAAGTATGATGAGAGTTAGTAACAATAAAGAAAAAGAAGGGAAGTGGGTGTTCGACTAACTCGAAGTACTAGTCTCAATAATCGATGTCAGCGGAATCGAGATCCTAATCGTATCCCAGTCATCCCCCGTTGTACTTTCCCCCGACGTTGTAGTTCCCATCGAATCCTCTTTCAACGAATTGAAAGGTTGATGTTTCCTCTTCTGCAGCTGCAATCTTCCATGATGGAACAGAACCCCTTCCATTTCTCTCCTCCAAGAAGTTGCTTCTTCGATGTTGTCGACCGAAAGCCAAGGGCTGCGGTCACCCTTTTCAGTCGCGATAACGATTCGGATCGACAGTGGATCAGCTGGATCTAGAGGTTTGATGGATTTGATGGAAGAGACTGGTAGGAATACAAAATCTGTCAGTATGCAAACAGTAGAAAAAAGTTCAAAGAAGCGTTGTAGCTCACCAAGAATAGTCTTCAGAGGTCTCGTTCTACCTTCTTCCGTCGCGTCTGGATAGCTCGTGATCATGTCCGTTCCCAGTTCCAGCCAAACCCTGAACTTTCTATCCTTGATTCTGTTGGGCTTGTTAACGAACACCGGGCCTGCCTTGACGACTTTCCGAAGACCCCCTTGCTCTATTGGAGGTAGTAGAGCATGGAAAGTTACTCTGTGCGAGGTGAGATGAAGAGTGCCGAGAAGGAGAACACCCCTGTGAACATCGCAACGGTAAGAGAGAGAAGTTGAGTAGAAGATCAGGAAGATTACAAGGACATTTTTTTTCAACTGACCGAAACAAACTAGCCTTCGCATCGAGAATGAATTTCTCCTTTTCCTCACCTATAGTAACCTCCCCAAACTCCTCAATGATCGCACCCAACATCTCCTCCGCCGAACTCGCCTCCTTCTCCTCCTGCGTTGTAGCTGCTGCAAACCCATCTTTATCATCTTCATCTCTAATGCTTGTCGCTGTCGTAGTCCTTTCAAACCCACCGTACGGCCCGACATTGCTGACGGCGATTTGGGCGAGTCGCATCGAGAGCTCGTTGGTCATGTATTCCGTCGTGTCTTTGGAGGCCTGATCATCGAAGTCACGGTGGAAGACTTTATGTTTATTTAGTATCTTCTCCTGCGGTAACTCTCCTATTTCATCCTCTTCTTCTGTCGTCGTCAGGTCCGAAGCAGGGGTACCGTCACTGCTGCTGAAAAACTCGAACTCGTCTTCGTTGACCATGCCTCCTGTGAAGTCGACACCGATATCATCGAGAGAGTCACTATCATCTGTATCTGACTGCCCGGGTGTGGTGCCGTCCTTGGGGCTCAGGACGTCCGTCTCCGAAGCCATAGCGAGAGAGCGCATCTGTTGTGCCGTAGAGGGAAACAAGAGTGAGAACAACCGGGGTATAAAAGCAGAAGTGACAGTCTGAGGATGACTGGTGCTGTCACTCACGAGCTGAAAGACAGCGGGCGTGCCAACACTGTAAACGACTCCTGCTCGGCTGTCGGTCTGGAGACCGTCATTTGGGTTGGCGGACGCTCCAGGTGGGACACCATTTGCATTGGTACTCGAGGTCGAAGACATCACCGCTAAAGCGAGATTGTAAGGGAGGTATGTGAAATGGGTTTTTGTTTTGTGGGAGAAGAGGGAGAAAAGGACTGGGGCTGCAGATAAGGAGTGAAGCAGAAAGTGAGATCCTAGCTCGCTCGGTGGACAGAATACAGAACGATTGAACTTACATGATTATTACAGATCAAAGAGCACTCTTTGAACCTGGTGGTAGTCGAAAGAGCAACCTGTTTTAAATGAAACCCAAGCACATTTCAAACGCATCGTCTTAGCTCAGCTCGCCGCTCTTAGCTCATCTCGATCCCCCATCGTTCCGCAAAACTCACCTGTTGCTTTCCTCTGGGAGGATGAGAAGCAAGGTGGAATCTCCGAGAAGTCAAGAAGCAGCGAGCTCCTGGAGTTCCTTGATTGAAAGGGGTTGGTGGGGAGGAGCAGGAAAACGTGAAGGCACGCCGTAAGCGGCGACCAGGTAAACCGAGAGCGCTGATTCTTAATGAAAGGGAGAAAGGCAAAATACACTAGGTGATGGTGACGATAGAACAGTATTGGAAACAGATAAAAGGATGTCAGTATTTTATAATGTATAAAAAATAAATAAAAAAACGATTGAAACCAACGTCACCGCCACGTTGGATAGATTCTGAGTTAAACTGACCTTGAGCTGTACATAATCCATTGGCAAGAAATACAGACATGGTGTCATGAGAAAATTAATATAGAAAGGGAGAGAACAACGGATGTCAGCCCCCTTGTCGTTGAAACGTCGTATCAACGTAAGTAACCCATTCAAAGCTCTAATCTTTTTTTACCTTCGTTCTATTATCAAAAGCAATTCTACTGGTATTGTCGAATGTGTTAGTGCCTAAAGACTGTCCTGGACCAACAAGAGAGAGGCGTTGATTCTCGCCTTGAAACTGGCCACGAACTTCGAGCGGACACTTCCAATCTCGGACTGTTGTTATCTGGTGGTATAAAAGCAACAGTACAGATTCTTCCTCTTATCTTTCAGGAAAGTATCAAAGCACTGAAACTTTGTTGAGCAGAACGGGAGCGATGGGAGCGGGTGATGGTCGACGTAGACGGCAGCGGTTATCTCGAAACCCGCACATCGCTGACGAGGCATTATCTGTGATCAATTTGTTAGAAGCTGGCAAGCCAGCCCCATCTCCTTTGGTATTTCAAATGACTACTCCAAAGACAGTGGAGAGGAGAGGTAGATCGGGATGTAAATGATTTAGTATAAGACATGGTTCTACTTGGCGAACGGCCCTGATGCTTCGGAGACGGCCTTTGTTTGATATTAACGGTTGAGAAGCTCTTCATATGATTTCCATCCTAGCAATTCATACGCAAATAATCGCAAATAATGGAACGTTGGAATCAGATGTACATGGCGGAATCGAATTAGAAGGGAAAAGGTGAGTATATTAACCAGATATGGCTACAAGAGAAATTAGGGCAGCGAACATCAGAATTACATAAAGTAAATATAGCAAACTCCAGGATTAGAAAATCGCTGCTCACATTTGAGACCGAGTTGGTTGAGAGTATGTGTAACAAAACTTGGCGTCGTCCCTTTTTTATTTTTTATTTTCTATTTCTCTTGTTCCTTTCCGACGTCGTTTCACCTCGAACCTGGAAATTCAGTCCCCAGCTTAGCAGAATGGCCAGCTTATCCCCAGCATTTCAAGCCCTCGAGAGCTTGAACACAGCTCAGGTCCGATTTCTGAACTCGCTGCGTAAAGGTCCGCAAGCATTTTATCTTTCGAGTCATTGAGGATGGGTAACTGACCTGTTTGCCTTCCCCAGCTGAGCTTCATGCCCATCTCAATGGATCTATTCCTATCGAGGTTCTGCAGGAGATGGCTCGAAATGCTGATCATGAGCAGGAAACTTCAGAAGTCGTGAAGGCTGGCCTTCAAAAGCTTGAAGAAGGCGTTGTGCTAGACGAGTTCCAGGAGTGAGTGAATCCCTTAACCGTTTGACTAATAAGTTCTGAAAGTATCTGATGTCTAATTTTTTCAATTTTACTTTTTCCAGCTTCTTCGCTTTATTTCCAGCAATCTACCACCTCACATCCACTCCTGCAACCATCGCCATCGCAACCAAGTCAGTCCTCGACCTTTTCCTCTCGCCATCTTCAAATTCCTCTTGCGACTACCTGGAACTGCGGACGACACCCAGGGCGAACCCCAAGACGGGGCTCACCAGGCGGTCGTACCTCGACGCGGTGTTAGGCGAAATTGATACTTGGAATGAAAACGCTGGACAGAAAGTGTGCTCGTTGATCGTTAGTCTAGACTGTAGGATGACACCAGAAGATGCTGAGGAGATCGTTGGATTGGTGAAGGACTTGAAGGAGGAAGGAAGGAACGTCTGTGCTCTGGATCTTTGTGGTGACCCCTCAGTGAGTCATCGAATTCATTGTAATTGTAATCTCGCGCAATGTCTAAACTAATCTTCATATTGCAGCTCTCGTCTTTGATTCCTCTGATAGCACCAATGAAACTATCCCCAGTCCCGCTCACTATCCATCTCGCGGAACTGCCCAACTACTCGCCCTCCGAAGCGTTACGCATTTTACAAGAACTGAAACCTAGTAGACTGGGACATGCTACATTTTTGGATGAAGAAGGGAAAAAGTTCGTGCTTGACAACAAGATTGCGATAGAGGTTTGCTTGAGCTCGAACGCATTGTAAGTTGGTGTTCGTTGCCCAAACAAGACTGAATATTTATTTATTGATTTGTTTCTCCCTCTCAGAACTAAAACGACCCCATCTCTAGAAGAATCGCATCTGCACTATTACTTAGACAAAGGACATCCTGTATCGATAAATGTGCGTTCCTCGTATCTCTATCCCTCCGGAATTTCGTTTGACACCTTCCTTTACCTTCTCACAGACCGACGATCCCCTACCATTCAGGACAACACTACTTGCCGAATATGCGCTTTTGCTTGCGGCGCCTCCGTTTGGGCTGGGTATGACGGAGGAGGAGGTGAAGGTCGTCGCCCAGGGAAGTTGGGAAAGCAGATTCGTATGAAGCATGGCCTAAATTAGAACCCATAACAAACTCAAGAGACCTCGTCTCGATCGATAAGCCACAATGGACGTAGACAGTCTCGCGATAAAGTCAACGCAGAGGAGGGGTGTTAGGTCAGCCGCCGAGTGAAGCAAATCAAGCCAGAATAAAGACAGAGCACAAGCAAGGAACTCAGCAACATGCTGTTAACAGGGAAACTCTGAGATGGACCTGAAATCCTAGACAGATTGGGTCAGAATCAGCTTGCCTGGTCCCAGCGTCCTAGCGTTTCAGTTTGCCGCCGAACGAGCAAAGTGTCATTTCCCCCAAATCCACATCACTGAGAAAGATGGTGAGCAAACAGCTAGTTATTTGAAATGCAAGCTTATCTTATTACTTGTTAATCTCACCAGGCCAACGACTGGCAAGTCAGGTTCTCGAAGAGCAAGCAACTCGTACAACTCTTCTCCTTTCCCACAAACCAAGCACATTTACGGTGGTATCTGACTCTGATCTTTGCCTTCATCCCCAGCCCTACTTCTACTCCGAGTCAACGAGCTCGTCTGTATGGGAACCCCCCTCTGACCTAACCTGACCTAACGCCGGACCAAGTCGCCGCTCTGCCTGGCGCTAAAGAGCACCTTGGTAGTGGTAAAGGAGCATCTTCATCAATGACAGCCATCGCATCAATAACAGAAAAGATGAAAGACAGTGAGAAGATCAGGTGCAGCCATCTATTAGTGAAGCATAGGGAGAGCAGGCGGCCCAGCAGCTGGAAACAGGTGAGCGGACCATCAATTATTTGCCATTCCTTTGTGACATAACGCCTCTCTTCTAACCATAAGTTCTCTCTTCCATTATTATTGCTGTAGGAAACAATCACCCGCACCAAAGACGAAGCCCTCGCCCACCTCCTCACATTACGAAAGATGCTCACTTCCGACCCATCGCAGTTCTCAACACTCGCATCCATCCACTCCGACGACTCATCCCATACACATGGTGGAGATTTGGGATGGTTCAGTAAAGGGATGATGCAGCGTCCGTTTGAAGAGGCAGCGTTTGGGCTGCAGGTGGGAGAGATGAGTAATGTCGTCAGCACGGACTCGGGGCTACATCTTATCCTCAAGCTGGATGAGAAATAGATTTTGAGCTCATTCTCTAAGAGGGGGTAGTTTGTTTGAAGAACGTTGTACTGAAAGGCTGTCGGGATGAGATGGGCGTTGTAACCGTCTCCTGGAGGCGCCAGCGAAATCTGCTCCTCACACCACTAGTCCGACATGTAGATAGAGCTCATTTATCTAGGACAATAAAATCTTTCTTTTCGGTGGGAAATTGTTGAAAAAAAAACTATTTGCCATCTGAACAGAGCGAATTCATTCGTAGCCGGAGACGCGGTGAACCAAGCTGAACCTGAGCTATCACCTCGTCTCATTACAAAGTTCTCTTTTGAGACAGACAATAAGCATTCTCTCGAGGTAAGTGCCATTAAACAACTGAACAAGTGTCGTATACCAGCTTAGTCGCCCTCTTATTCATATCTAACCTCCTCAGGAACTTCACTTTATCGCCTTCTAGGACGAAGTTCCCTCAGTTCTGGCCTAAACTGCTCTTCTAGTGGGTGGTTCATATGCAATCTCTACACTCTCTGTCGACTAATACTTTCCAAAGGTCTTAACCACACCTTTGCCCTTCCTTTTCCCCACCTGGTCGGTTTTTTTGAGCCACTTGTAGGGCATCAAACATGCTACCAGCCATCATCACCTCAACCAGAGCCTCATCACGGTTCACTCTTGGGCAGTATCACAAGCCGTTCCTGTGTGTCAAATCTATCCGTTGGGCTTCGTCCTCTTCCTCCTCTTCCTCCTCAAGCGAACCAGCTTCACCGTCGTACTCAGATTTAGAAACTACCTCCACCCCTAAACTTACACCTAGTGATATGTACTCCGGAAGTACGACACCCTCTACTTACACACGACCACGTACGTCCTCTATACTCCCATCTTCCTGTGCCCAATCTGACACTCGCCCCACAGAAACGCAGGTCGGCAGCCCACACATCAAACCGCCGTTCCCGCCATCAAAGAGGACATACACCGAGGTACTGAGGAGTAACCTCCGAATGGGGCTGAGGGATGGCAATCCAGTGTATACGAAGGAGGAGTCATTTGGGCGGCGAATTCATTTGGGCACGATCGTTGTCGGGTGGTGTAAGTCATCTCTGAACTGCTACTTGGGTTTCTTAAGCAGAAGAAAAAAAAACTGAATAAGGCCTTTTACTTAATGTTTTGGGTAATAGTCATTGCTTGGATCGTTATCATTGAGATCGACTGGGGCTCGAAAGAACACGTCTTCTCAACCGTGCGTCCCTACCTTTCCGTTTGTCTCCCCCCTCCCCCCTTTTCTCTTTCTAACATAATTCTCCTCCCCATGTAGCTCCGTCGGAAATGGGCTCTCTTCCTCTCTCAGTACCGCGCCCTGTCAGAGGCTGAAATGCTCAAGTGGGGTGTGTATGGCACGACGGGCGAGTACGCTCGTCCGCCGATGAAGCTGAGTAAAGAGGGGCAACCTCTAGCTAGTGGTGAGTTTGTCGTTGATTGGAAGGACTGAGGGGGTGGGACGATCGTTCACGTGTCGTCAGGATGCATCGCTTTGAGTCCCTCAGGGTAACTTCAGACAATTGCAAGAAAAATATCTCATCATACACACAATTTAGGTTATTATATTTTTATCGGATCTTTTGGTAAAGAACTACAGATCCTTTTTCTCCACTCTGGCTGTCTTGGAGATTTTGATCCTTCCAGGGATATAATCCTTCATCTCGTCGCTCATCCTCCCCAGCCTTTCACTGAGCGTTGGGTGACTGTGGTGCCACGCGCTATACATCCAATCAACATTCGGCGAGCTGAGATTTTCTTTGGAGATATTGATAAGTGCGCGTGAGAGTGGGAGATGGTAGCTTGTACCCTTCGAGTCCTTGGGATCCTCCTCTTCGGATGGCGTCGGTGGAGCTGACTCATATGCAGGCACAGTGGTGCATGCAAAATGGTCCGCCTCATACTCGAACTTGCGGGTGATGGTTTTCATCCCGAAGCTGGCCAGCGACTCCAGCGGGGAGAGCAGCATTTGCGACATGAGGAAAGCGAGCATGATTGGTGGCTGGCTTCCTGAAGGGAATGAAGGGAAATTAAATGACTTGAGGAGAGCAGTGTTGTGTAGGAACAAGTGGAGCGTGTTGAGGTTTACCAGGAGTTGGAGCTGGGAGATGAGGAGCAGGCGCGTTGGGTGCGAGAGCGCATAGTGGCCGAGTTCGTGAGCTGAAAGTCATTTATGTTAGAAGAGAGGTGGAAAATTTGTTTTGCAGAAATATGACGATATGTGACGCACCTAAAACTGCCTCGACTTCCTGTGGGGTACTCTGCTCAATCAACGTGTCGTAGATAACGATGTGCTTTGACCAAGGCAATCCATAGAAATATCTACAAAAACACATTCATTTCCTTATTAGCATTGTCCATCAAAACGCACAAATTGAGAAGAAGATGAGAACTCACGCATTCGAATGACCGCTCCTCTTGCTGCCATCAATGACCCAGATATGCTTGAGCGGGAAGCCGACCTGCGTAGCCAGCGCAGTGACGCGATCACGGATTTCTCCCTCAGGTAAGGGGACAAGTTTGTTGAACAGGGGCTGAATGGCGATTGGGTAGAGGGTGACCATGAGAAGTTGGAAGACGATGCTGCGTAAGGAAAATGCGACACAAAGAAGGCAAAAGGGAACCCAAAATCAGTATCGGTCAACAAAGTTTAAAAAATAAATATCCCAACTTACATGAAGGCCATCAACCACGTAATGAAGCGATCTCCGGCCCAATCTATGATCCACATGAACGCACTCATGAACGGCACGCCTATGCAGAAGCTGAGCACGAGGCCCTTGACCAGATCGATAAAGAAGAGAGCGACGGTAGACTTGTTGAAGCCATGCTTCTGCTCAAGGACGAACGTGTGGTAGAGCTGCAGAGGGAGAGAGGTGAGGGCCGATTGAGACGCGAGTAGGACGGAGAGGACGAGAGATTGTTTGATCTGTCAATCATTATCGTAGTCAATTAGCATCGAGCTCAAATGGGTACAGGAATTGCATAGCAAACTCACGTCACCACTCCACCCGACCTTTGCCAATGCAATGCCACTCAAAACCCATACTTTGGGGTAGAAGTCGACCAAAATCAGCCCGACATCAACAACAAGCTGAAACACTTCGCTGAACAAGCTGAAGTACGCCTTATCTTTCCCATACGCCTGGGACTTCTTGAGTGTTTCGCCGTCGATGTGCGGTGCGAGCGCTGGTGGGGCGGGCTTGGAGTATTGTGGGATCTGACGAAGGCTGGAATGAGGAGAGGAAAAGTTTCAGATGCCATTCGGGTTTCATGACATGACATGTGCAACAGAATATATTGTGAATATTCAGCATAGACAGTTCTCTCCATCGAAACCAAACTTCAACGATGTTTCGTTGTGGTGCCAGCAAAAAGAGTGGTCACCTCGAGGTGTAATACTCACAGAAGATAGACGTTCCAACCGGCCAGGCCAACGGTAGATCCAAGGACAATATTCTTGTAGTTTATCTCGGGCCGAAGTAAGTATGACTGGAGAGAGCCATAGGATTGGGCCAGGAGTTCAAGGATGGGCGACATTGTTAAAATATGAGTTGAGCCCAGAAACTAGAGCCTGGGGTAGGTGCTCAGAAAGCGAGGCAAGAGGAGGCCCTTATCTAAAATCTGAGATCCAGTTGAGGCTGTAATCCAAAGAAGGAAAAAGCAGCGTTGAATTTCAGATTGAAGATGGAGATACGTGACAGGAGGGAGAGAAGCAGTTCAGAAGAGCACTAAGTGTGTCATAGTACTAAGAAGAGCCGGCAGAACAAACAGATGCTTTATCAACGTACCCTGAAGGGATCTACCTGCTTCCAAAGCAAGATGCTGTTGGAATCCAAAAGCGCAATGCCTTTTCTTCGAAACGTCATCGTTTATAAATATTTTCCCCCATTTTTCCGAAGCTAAACAGGATTCAGTTACTAGGTACGATCTCTGCCGCTTTCATTCCTGACCCCTCATAATTTCTTTGAAGTCGGGATCATCTCCCTCTCGCGCAAGGTGGGCGGCGTCGCGAACAACGCCCTCTCTCTCGTCGCCGTCTACATTCGAACAGAACCCAAGCCGGTGAGACTTGCTCTAACGAAAGAAGATACCACCGAGTGATATAAACAACTACGGAGCCTGATTTCCCTGCTGCTTGCTTTGCAGATCACTCACACTGCTTTGAAAAAAACTCTCGCTGCACTTCTCCGTCCTTGCCTTCAACCCCTCTACATCCCAACCCTCCCTTCGGTACTACTAAATACGAAAGTAGACATAATATGTCTGAGGCCGAACCTTCCCAGGCCCTGGTGGTCCGTATCTTTCTTTCCTTTCTTTCATCAGAGAGGACACGATTACTCACTTCAATTGAGTCGTGAAACTGACCAACGGTTCTCCATGCTCTTTGTCTGCACATTTTTTCCCATTTAACCAACTACACGTGGAAACCAGATGGGTAAGTCAAGTTTCATCTTACTGGGTCTTGTCCTCACCTCTAGTGCTAATTCGGCTGGTCACCCTATGCTCGCAACGCGTCGCTGCTGGCGCGTATGTAATGTAGGCACCATCATATTCTACATGGCGTCCGCAATCATCGTAAGCTATCCCATCTTTCAATTCTATGTTGAGGTTTCTCGTAGCTGATCTTGTCTGATGGTCGCCTTTCCTCTGGTTTTAGATGGTCCGTTGTTCCCCACTCACGCCGCATAACTTCAGCAGCAGCATTTACTGATGGCCCTTCCTGCTTTTTCTCCAGTTGACAGTCAACAAATGGGTCAGTTTCTCTCTGCTTCTTTTGTGCCCTAGCTTCTCAATTGACGCGTTTTGTCTTTCGTCTTTGCAGGTCATGACAGACACAAAGATCCCAGTCTTCTACCTCTCCCTCCAGCTTCTCATCTCTGTCATCCTCCTCGTTGCCTCGAAGCATGCCGGGATCATTAAAGTCGGCCATTTCCAGTTAGGGACTGCGAAGAAACTTTGGAAATTGGTGTTCATGAACTGCTTCAGCATCATATTCGGTAACTTCACCCTGTCAGCCTCCCCACCACCTCGAACGAAAGACACGCAGAATTCTGATTGATCATCTCTTTATGTATACAGGAGATATGTTGATGCCTCAATTTACCAAGTCGTCCGCGGCCTCATTCTGCCCATCACATGCCTCTTCTCCTTCTTCCTCGAAGCCAAACCGCCAACCCTCCTTGTCCTCGGGAGCTGTGCAATTGTCACATCAGGATTTTTAATCGGTGTCGGATGGAACAGCTGGGTTCACTTGTTCGGAGGCATGGCAGAAGGTGCCGTCAAGCCGTGAGTCCACCTTTCCCTTGTTCTCCATCGCTTCGACATTACCAACTGACGCCACCTTCTCCCTCTCTTCGTCAGATCGGGAATTTTCTTCGGCCTGCTCTCGTCTGCAGCTACAGCATATCATTCGATCGTCATCAAAGAGTCCCTCGCCCACGTCGGCGGCTCCGCCGTCGACTTAGCTTACTACGGCAACATCTGTTCCGTCCTTGTTATGCTCCCTGCCGCTCTGCTTAATGGTGAAGGACCAGCAATACTCAAACTCACGAAAGGAGAAGAGCCACTAGGGAGGCTTTTCTGGGGCGTCTTTCTAACTGTGAATTACTCAATCTCTGTTGGTATTCGTGTGATGAAGAGAATTCTGACATCATTTTTTTCTCTGGGTCCCTGCATCTTACAGGGTCTCTGTGGGTTCTGCATCAGTGTTGCTGGTGTCCTCCAGATCAAAATCACTTCTCCGATCTCTCACATGGTTTCGTCCGCTATGCGGGGCGTTCTGACAACTATTATCTCAGCGTACCTCTTCGGGGATATCATCACCAGGTATTTCTTGTCTCTCTTCTTGCCTCTCCTTCTTCTCATCATATCTCAGCGACTGATTTGTGCACCGCTTGAAACAGTTCGAGGGTCTTCTCGATCTTCATCATCATCTTCGGGTCTTGCCACTATATGTGGGCAAAATCTCAGGAATACAAAAACAAGCCTCAAGCCACGCAGACAACTGATGAAAAACTGGTTGATGTTGAAGCGGGCACAGAGGCAGAGAAGGTACCGTTGAATGAGAAGGCCTGAGATGTAGGAGTAAGTGGGAGGGGGATGTGATGATTGCGTCTTTTTATTTATCAATATGGTTTACCTTTTCGGATGTCTGTGTGATTTGGCAAGAAAATATCGATGCAGAAAAGACAGTGAGCCGGAGATACCTTTGGGAATGCTAATAAGTTCGAACAACCAAGGTATACTACTGCGTGAAAAACTTGAAAGAAAAGTCGCGGAAAATCGAGTGTATCGAGCTGGCGCGAGAGACGCAGCTATCCCCTGCCTGCCAACTCCATTCTCAGTCTACTTCGCGTTTCAGTGCCTCCCAATGTCGGCCAATCTCAACTCTCAGTGAGTGATGCCCTAATGCGAATCGCCCTTCTCTATTGACCGAAGAGCCTCTGCTTTCCTACCTGCAGGCAAACGCGTCTCCTTGAAAAACAGAAAGAACACATTCTCCTCACGACGCTGAAGGCCAACTCAGGCAAGATGCTTAGCATGGTGGAAGGCATTGGCAGTCAGATGGATGTTATGGCTGATGGTGGTGAAGGTACGAGCCTGCTCTCCTTCTTCGCCCACTTGTCGAACGTGGAAATGGAGTGAGAGCAGTCAATTGATTTGTTTTTTGTGGACTTTCGAAACGAATAGCTATTGGATCAGTCCTCCAGAACTTTCCAGCGATCCTCAGGTTGATCAATCAATACGGTTGGTTGCCCCTCTATCTTCTTCCTTGCCCCTCTCGACTAAAGCGCGTCCATCATTTTCCATCTAAGCTGTCGGACACTCAACCCTCCAGCCTTCACAACAGCCTCCCTCTGGTGAACCGAGGAGGGTGGAGGATGAAGATACGGGTGCGAATGATGATCCACTGCCTAGAATGGTCAGGATGGTTATTGATCCCAGCCAGCTGGTCGAGGGAGGAGAGCAAGAGACGGTATGATTTGAGAGCTTGGAAGAGGCGGGAAGATAGCAGTAAATAGGAGAGAGAGATATACTGTGAAGTGAACCCGATTTGAGGAAGGTAATGTGTAGGTAAGTTCATTTCGGCCTTTCCTGTACCGTTTCGCGAGACGCTGACTATGGAGCAACTACGTCGCTGGCGATGCTCTCAGTTCGCTTGTTGTATATTTCAAGCTCTCGAATACCTTCGTTACACCATTCCGAACTCAACACATCCTCGTCACCATGCCCACCAACCAACCAGGGATGTTCAACGAAGTCCCTGAAATGGAAACGCACCGACGCAAATCCAACAGCCTGCCGTCAGTGCTGTTCAATGCGGATGAGTTAGATTTGGGTGGGAGTGGCAAGTCGATGGATAGGCTGGCAGTTGGAGGGTGGATCGCGATGCAAGAACATGAGTGGGCTGTATCGTGCTGGCGCTTCTCGATCGGAAACTATCGTTGGATGAATGATTCTGTCAATATCGATTCAGTAATTCAATTATGGCTTTTCTTTGTGGTTTCAAATACACACTGACCTGCTGCAAGCAATCCTCAGCGCGTCAGAGGCGTTGATTACTCGCGATTTCTCCCACTTTTTGTCCAGCTTTCCACAATTCTCTCCAGTGTCATAACCTGTTTTGATTTCAAGTTAAGCTGCTGTCCCTTGCAGTTCACTCCAAGGAGATTTCACGCCACTTCTTCTGGCTGAGGCTGAAATCTAAAATCACCTCCCTTGTAGCTGGTTTGCATTCGACCATTGCCCCCCACCCCCCATCTGTTCCATTCAGGTTCTTTGGTGAGCTCATTCGTACATCAGTTTCTCTCTCTAATATCTGTAACTCCCATCTAATTGTAGCTCTGCTGTATATTTCCTATCTAGTAGGTCGACCTCGCACCCGCAGGCCGTCCCTTCCAAAGGGAATCAAACGCAAGCCCTACCCTTGCTTTGCTCGTTGGATCAGCTGGAGATATACCCTTCTCTTCATCTCGAACTAGGGAGATTTCGTCGGGCTGAATCGAAGGGGTAGTTTCCAACCTGAAGGAAAACTAGGACTAAGGACAGCGATGTCGAATGGTTACAGCAGCTACGATGCTGAGGCTGCTCTACCCCAGTTTAACCAACACCAGAGTGGGAGACAGCAACAGATGCCTTACCACCAGCAACATCATCCTCAGCAGTCTGTCCAAAAGCAGCAGCTGCCTCACCAGGGTAGCTTCTCATCTCACCACCACCACCAGCAATTTCTATCTCAGCCTCCGCCAGCCACAATAACCCACTCAGGAGGTTATTCTCCTGGGTCATCCTCTGCATACCTAGCTGCTGATCCTTACGCCAGCAGCAATAGATACCAGAACAACCGAACGTCTTCACCCATGGATACGGGCTCCACCAGCCTGTCGACGTCGACTTTTGCTCTGCTGGGGCGAAGCGCATCTCTCGGCGGGCCATCTGCTGCGAGACGACGAGATCCCTTCGGGAACCAAAGAGACGACGTCGAACGTGCTTTGGGGAGTGATGAGACTGATGTTGTTGGCGGTAATGTGGCTGGCAGGGGTGCTGGAGGTGCTGGTGGGGCTGGTATAGGCTGGGCGTCTCATCCCCTTCCTCAACAACCGTACCCCGGCTCTTCGTCATACAACAACAGCTACCAAGCTAACACCCACAGAACCACTCAGTCGATGTACGACAACAGTACTTCTGCTTCTTCTGCCGCTCAACGACAAGGTCTTGGTGTCATGATGGATTTTCAACCGACGAACCGAGGCGGAGGTGCTTACAGCGACGCCGTAATGACTGCCTCGCCTTCAACACCAATGGACACCTCTGGAGGCCCACCACCAGCTGCAAGAGCCAACATGCCACCTCCTGCTCTTCAATCTTCGTACAGTGGCAGCTCGAATTCAGTTACATATTCGGCCGCACCCCCGGTTGCACAGCAGCACAACCCTTATGTACCTCAACAACAGCAGAACCCACCGGTACTACCCTCTCAATCATCCTCCAACAACGCACAGAGATCTTCTTGGGCTGACTACTCGCCTCACTCGCAACCACTCTCGGGCTTATCAATCGGAAGTGGTGGTGATGCTGCTTCCCTTACCCAGTCGCAGAATCGTTCTCCACCAAACACCTCTCGAGCACACCATCAACCTCCACCTCCCCCGCGACCTGTATCAACTCACCAGCAGCAACCTAAATACTCCCCACCAATGCAGCAGCAACAAAGCAGCATCCAACAGTCGCCTTCGCTCTCAGGAGGGCCCTCCTCTTTCTCGCCACACCCATACGCGCCCCCACTTCAACAACAACAAGGTCTTTCACCAGTCAGTGCCTACTCTTCTACTTTAGGATCCAACTTCTTGTCAGGAACAACACCTCCACCTCCGGTAGCAGCATACCATCCGAACCAACAGACGTCCCATCGCGAGAGCCACGACAGCACTCACCGCTACACGCCCTCACCGAAGAACCAGTCTGCAGTCGCTAGTGGAATGACTGGTACCCAGCAATCGTCGTTGTATGGACTTCCACAGCCGCCAACGACGACCACCGCAACGGCGGGAGGACCGCCACCTGGTGATGGCCCACCGAGGGCGAAACCGGGGTTCAAGAAGATCAGAGACGCAAGGGATCTGAAAGCCTTCTCAGGTGGTGCTGCCTATGGAAGCGGTGGATCAAGGAGCGATGGGGAACTCTCTGTCAGTATTGCGACTGTTTTCCTCTTCCGTTTATCACCTAGACTTTTAGCCTGACCACCTCCTTATCTCATGTGTCTGTAGCCTCTGAAGTCCCTAACAACATTTGTTGCTCAGACTTACTCTCAGCACAACCCCGCTTTTACGTACGAATCAGCGCGCAACCCGAGGAGAGTGCTGACGAAGCCGAGTAAAGGTGTACTAAATGACGGAGTGGATAATGAAGATAACGACTACATTCTGTTTGTGAATGACATGTTGGGTGGAGAGAGCGGTCATAAGTAAATTTTCTCCCAACGCTCATCTCTTCCATCTCTACAAAGCATTCTGTTCTGATATTCGTGTGCATCATTCAGGTTCTTGATCTTGGATGTTCTTGGCCAAGGTACTTTTGGTCAGGTTGTCAAGTGTCAGAATATGAAGACGAACGAGATCGTGGCCGTCAAAGTCGTCAAGAACAAACCAGCGTATTTCAACCAGAGTATGATGGAAGTAGCGATTCTTGATGAGGTAAATTTTCTTCTGAATCTCCACCTGAGTGTACTGTAATAACTGATCTTGGGTGGTTTCCTTCAGTTGAACAACAAACTGGACCCAGAAGACAAACACAACATTCTACGGATGCGCGCCAACTTCATCCACCGAAAACATCTCTGCTTGGTCTTTGAATGTCTTTCCTCAAACTTGTACGAACTCATAAAACAAAACTCTTTCAAGGGACTCAGCACGCAGCTCGTCAAAGTCTTTACTACTCAGCTATTGGATACGCTATCAGTACTGCAAAAGGCGAGGTTGATTCACTGCGATCTCAAGCCAGAGAATATATTGCTGAAATCGTAAGCCATTCATTTTTTGATGCCCATTTAGTAAATAAACAATTGATGCTGACGTGCGCTGTCTGTGCTCTCTAGCCTCTCCTCCCCTCAAATCAAAGTCATTGATTTCGGTTCGACGTGTTACGAAAACTCAACCGTGTACACGTACATCCAATCCCGATTCTATCGTTCTCCAGAAGTGCTTCTAGGATTGCCTTACTCCACGTCGATTGACATGTGGTCCCTGGGTTGTATTGCGGTCGAGCTGTTCTTGGGATTGCCTCTTTTCCCCGGAACAAGCGAATACAACCAAATTTCGAGGATCATTGACATGCTTGGGTGAGCCATGCTTTGTTTAGTGTGCTTTCGGTGGTAAGGTTTCTTATTTTCATACAATTTCTACAGCCTTCCTCCGAATCACCTCTTGGACCATGGAAAACAAGTCAGCGAGTTCTTCAACGCTGTTCCCAACCCTCGCGACCCCACCCGTAGATCCTGGGAGCTCAAATCAATGGAGCAGTTCAGTAGAGAGCATAAAACTCAAGAACAACCTAGTAAACAATACTTCAAAGCGACGACTCTTCCGGAGATCATTCGCCAGTATCCCCTGCCGAAGAAGAACATGAAACCTGCTGAAGTGGAGAAAGGTGCAGTGTTATCACATTTTTTTTTCTATTTATTGCGTGATGCTGACTTGTGTCTATATGGCACTGTTAGAAATGGGCATTAGAGCTTCCTTTACTGACTTCGTCCTCGGCCTTCTGGCCTTGGATCCAATCATGCGATGGTCTCCCCAGGAAGCCGCCTTGCATCCATTTATCACGGGCGAGAAATTTAATGGGCCTTTCGAGGTAAGCCTACCATTGACCTCGTTATATTTCTTCTCGTTAGTGGATTGACCGACTACGTTTCTCTTCCCGTGATTAGCCTCGTAGCTCTCGCTCGATGTCTCCAGTCATCTCAGCTGCACCAGCAGACCCCAAGCGACCTTATGGTGGGCTCGTTTCAAATCCTTCTGCCAGTCGAGGTCCGAGAGCATATCAAGATGCTGCATCTTATAACCAACAACTCGCTCAACATCAAACGTACACAGCTCAACAGCAGCAGCATGCGGCTGCTGCTGCTCGATACCTGCAGCAGAACCCCTTTGCTGCTCCTAGAGATGACTCTGCTGTATCTTACAGCAGCCACCATCAGCAACAACAACAGATGCAACAACAGCAGCAGGCAATAATGATGCAACAAGCTCAAGTTTCCAACCAAAACCAGAACCGAATGTCGATGAACCAGGTTCAACAATCACCTTATTCTGCTAGAAATTCAATGAGTGGTTTGATGCCCCCAGCAGCGGTGGCCAATCCAGGCTCCAACTCATATCATCCATCCGGAAGTGGTAGAAGTAGAGCCAACACGGTTGTAAGCTTTGAGTTGCGCTTCAATGCCGTTGTTCTTCCAATATTGACATTATTTTCATTTTTATTATTTTCATTGGCTTTCTTGTGATTTATAGAACCAAATGGATCTCATACCTGCCCAAATTGCTCGACTAGCGACCCTTGGAGTGGACATCAACTCTAGCAGTCGTGGTGCTCTGACGCCTGTCATGAACCGAGATCGAGAGGATGCGATGCGAGAATGGGAGAGACGGACTGCAGCACAAGCTGGAGGAAAACGAAACTCCACCCAAAATGTCTGGCCTCAGCTAGAACAACTGGAAGAGAGTGCTGGACTCTGGAATAATCGTTTCGGTACAACAGATCGGCAATATACTCAACAGATGATGCCAGATGTAGACACCAACTCGCGAAGGCATTCTCGTCGGGAATCGGGTATGGGTGGGTCATCGCTGATGGGAGCACCACCAAGTCCAGGTTCAGCCGCATCGATCCACGCCCCACCTCAAGCATATCAGGCTACCCCTAACCGATACTCGAACCAGTTCCAATCAGCTTATAACGACCCTTACGACCCATTATCTCTGGTTCCTTCTCTTCAACCACAACAGGCGTACGGATACATGGGTGGTTCTGGTCACTCGTCTGTCCCTAGTTCGCCTCAACAGCATGGTCAATTCGGTTACTCTAATCAACAAAACCTGACTAGGAAGAAGTCTGCTCAAGAGGGATGGAGGTAGAGCTGTCTCCTCCCTATATCGTCACATTGCATTTTTGAGACTTCATCTCCTTCACCTCTTTGTAACTGCTATACCACGCTTCTACCAGATCGAGAGCTTGTATTTTTACCTGCCGCTGTGTGCAAGCGAGTTTCTGTGAATCTTTAAGCCTGTGTATGAGTAACCAGCGTGCAGTCTCAAATATTTCTAATTGTCCAACGGGGTTGATATTCTAAATTCTAAAAGCCTTCTAACTATTCTGTTCTCAGAAAACAGGAAATGTATACATTTTTTCAAATATATTTATTGTCAAACCGTTCCTAATGGCAATTGTGACCTTGAGGTTGATGCGTTGGCAGCGCGGGGGTAGTAGGTAAAGCGCTGCTTAGTCCAAACGAAAGCAGCCAATCCAGACGTATTCACACTAGTGATGAAGATCTGTTCAGGGCTCACTAAGAAGACTGGTGTTCTACCAATGGTGGTTGTGATGATTTGGGCAGTCTCAGTGATGGAGGTAACGTAAGCCTCATAGCCTGATGTTGTTGCTGTGGGATTTTGAATGGTAAAATCAACCACATGCTCCCTGACGGGAATGAACACAGGTTGTGAAATGCACTCATAGATTAAGGTGCTAGAACCGAGGGTGATGGTTTGTAGTCCAGAATTTAAGAATGTGATGAATTGCGGCTTTTCTGAAGGTGAATTCTGACTTGTCGCCATGGGGCAGTTGAATTTTGTGAGGTAATTGTAGGAACCGTTCTTTTTGACAATTGAAGACATAATAGTTGATGGAGGAGAGCGCATTGATAGGAGATAAGTTCAATAAAGTTTGTCAGTACTCGCTCGCAAACGTAGATGCAGTAGCAGTAAACTCTTTTGTAAGTATAGGAGTTATAGAGGCGGACATCGTGGGCAAAGAGATCTATAAGGTGGTTTAAGAAAGCTAGAAGCAGTGTTGAAGAAACTTCGAATTTTTTTTGTAGGGCACTCTTGACATAAATGATATATTTGAAGTAATCGAACATTGGAAAGCACGAAACTTCTGAAAGTAGTAAAGTTTCCAGTCCATAAACATGATAAGGATAGGATACATCATCACCTCTAAATAAAAAAAAGAGGAGTATGGAAGATATTTACAGCTTGGCGTTCAGATGGCTGTTCACCGTATTTTACAGAGACCATGACGTCGGGAATGAATATACACACCACTTTCTAACTGAAGAATAATCAATCGGTCATCGATAGGAGAGAAATATGGCAACATAGTTGAGCGTGAGAAACAATGCAACTCAAGTGAAGAAGAGATGTAGATGGATGGAAGGAAACATTACATGACAAGAAAAGAGTACAGGTGGTTGCTCATGAACGTGGTAATAAGAAATGATCTCGAAGGATCGGTACGAGCGAAGAATGGCTACTTCTTCAACCCAAGCTTGTTCGCCCAACCTTTCTTAGCCTTCGCTAACGTAGGCGAGTACAAATCATCCACCACATTTCCAACTCCCAGACCGAGTCCAATCAGTCCTTCTTTCGGATCGCTAACAACCCGTTGCTCTTCGGATTTTTTGAGTACTTCAAATGTTGGTGCTGGAGAGGGATCTCGAGAGTGTGAAGATGATGCGCGGCCGGTGTTGGATGGCGGAACTAAATTTGCGGGTGAGGCAGCTTTCAGCTTCGAGCTGGAAGCGGATACGACTGGAGTACGGTCAGGAGAGACGGACGTAGAGGTAGCAGGTGAAACCACATTGAGAGTGTTGTTGTGGTATTCCGTAGGTGTAGCAATGGAGGAAGATGCAGGAGTAGGAGTTGCTTTCGGGGGGACGATAACAATCATATCTGGACGGTTGGTTGCCAATGGTGAGCTGCTAATGCTTGAGCTAACACTGAGGCCCTTTTTACGCATTGCTTCGGCTCGATCGGAGTAGATTCGAGAGATGTTCGGTAGAGATCCTGAAGAAGGTGCCTCAACGGTGATTAGAGGAGCAGGAATATGACGATTAGCTGAAATGAAGGAGTCAAGAATATTATGTCAGACCCAAGCAGCGAAAGTCAGAATAGAAACAAGACGGTGCGTACATTTGTGGGGAGCAGTTACGCTAGCTGGATCGAAAGGAACGACTTTTGGTTTCTGAATCTGATCAAGAATTGACGGTACAGGTGGCCCACCAAATACGACAGGCTTTGGGCCCTTTGCGTCCTTTCCTTCCGCAGACCCTTTGCTCCTCGCTGTGGTAGAGCTGCGTATCGAGGCAACTTCACCGACGTTTCTCTCAGATACCAAGATTGAATGATGCTGATGGTGATCATGATGATAGTTGGGTTTCTTTATTGAGGTACTGGAAGACGGCATGTCTGGGACAATGGAAGTAGAGGATGATGATTTGCCTTTGTGTTTCTTCGAAGATCGAGGTCTTCCTGACCCACCGCTACCAGATACAGATCTGTTCGCAAACTCCCTCTCAATGGCTAACGATTCGCCATATGCTGCGAGCTGTTGAGCCAGTGAGACGGTCGAAGCGCTTGAGGATCTATCTCTATTCAAGATCTGTCGTTCAGCGGCCTGCTTCAGCTCTTTGGCTTCATCATGCGTTGAGATGCGGTGAGTTGTCTCCGGAAGTGAGGTGGTGGTGACCGTGAGTGATGAGCGACCATGCTCAGGTACTGTTGGGATCGTTGGCACTCCACTGGACGAAGTACTGAGTGCGCCAGAAGAGAGCAGTGATGGCGTCGTTGGAATCGTCGACACTGTTCCTCGGCCATTAGAGAAGTCAGAAACCATGCTTGAGACACTGGTGTTTCTTGATCGACCACCTCCATTATGGCTCCTCTTCTTATCCAGCTCAGAATGGTGTTCCATCGTGTCCCTGTCTGCATCCATCGGTGGTGTGCTGGTGGGGCTGGTTCGAGGAGAGTAGCTGAGGACACTCGAAGAGACCGTCGATGTGAAACTGGCACCCCGACTTCGATTCCCGCCACCATTCTTCTTTGAATGGCTCCAATGCACAGAATCACCGATGCTGTCGGCACCTTCGCCATCGTGTTGCCGCTCTGTCCCAGTCAAGAACCTTAGCCCACTTCCACCACTTTCACTACCCCTTCTCAGATTCGCACTCGCAACCTTTCGCAAACTCGAGCCATTTGAGCTTGAAGCGCTTTGAGGTCGGGTACTTTCCTGAGCGGATACAGCGCGGTGCTGGTGAGGAGACTTGGAGGAAAGCCAACCGCCGGTGGGGTTCTGGAATGGATGGGGTGAAAGAGGGCTGAGTCCACCTTCAGCATCGCTGGGTCCGCTGTCAACGGTAGGCAAATCATGGTTGGTGAGAGTAACATCGTATTCGCCGTTGGTTTCATCGAAATCTATCGGAGCAACCTTTCTGCCTTGGTTGTCAGGCCACTCGGTAGATAAAGGACTTCCCTTCCAAGCACCAGGTATACCTTTTCCAAGATCTTCCCTCGACGATGCATGTTGAAGGGGCACTGATGGCGGTGTTGAACCTTCAAAGCGGGAAACGGTAGAGGTTGATCCATTGCGAGACACGTTGCTGTAGATTGGGTTGTTGTTTCCTTTTCTGCTGAGGACACTAAACGATCTTTGAAGATCCAAGCTGCCATTTCTTGAAGAAGGTGCTGAGTGTACGTCGGTGCTGGCCCGCCGAATGTAATCGACCGTGTTTCCAATGTCGCCAATATCATCTAACCCCATTTCGACAAGCGGCAGGTTGACTGATGGTGGAGGACTAGGACTGTCAGAAACAGGACTCGGGGATTCGTCCTCTCGACTGCGGCTGTGATGGTGATTGCGTGAAAAGAGCTTCATGAGAGATTTATTTGAGGTTTTGGTGATGCGGGAGGAGAGAGATGCAGTGTCAGACCGATCATCTTTATAGATTGAAGAGCCATCAGAGTGGGTTGATGTTCGGAATGGGTGAATTCGAGAGTTGGAAGATGGCCGGCGAAGAGATGCTGACGAAGACGCAAGCGGGGTGTTAGAGTTGTTGAGGTTGCGATGTGTTGCTTTTTCAAATATTGATGGCAGTGACGGTCGTCTTTGTTTGGCCTCACGCTCACTAAGATGAGACGGGAGGGCGGTAAGATGTTGTTGTTGCATCGAATCCATGGAACCTTTCCGCTGCGGGCTTGCGGTTCGGGGTGAGCTGGACATTATCGGTGAGAAGGACAGCGTTGAGTCTGAGGGTGAGAATGGTGGATTGTAGTAATTCGAGGATGATGATGCGACAGGCGAAGGGGGTTCCAAGGTGACTGGCAGGCGGCCTTTCCGACCTCGACTCGTCGCGCCACCCATCAGATTATCCAAACCCTTCATCACGTTATTCTTCTTGACGTCCTTAGTCTGTATCCTCAACGGCTCCAGCCTTCGATATTCATCTTCTCCATCTTCCTCCTCCATCGCTTCCTCCTGCAGTCGTCGTGTGAGAGTATCCCAGGCTCGAAGCGTCTGAACCACGTCGTCATGTCCGTTGTCGAGTGCCAGATCTTCAGGGGTAAGGCCATGTTTATCGGTCTTATTATGGATAGCACCTTTGGAGAGCAGGAGTCGAACGATGTGGTTATGTCCATTGGCAGCTGCAAAATGGAGCGGCGTCGATCCTGTAAACGGGAGACGGAGGAAGAAATAGACGGTAAGCGATTTAGGGTCGTCTATACTGCTTTGGAGCTCTCCTCGAGTCGTACCTGCATATCCCACGCTGACTCCAATCTTACTCTGTTCCCCCGAATATCTCTTCGGTAGCCTAGGGGCATTCACGTCAGCTCCTCGATCCAGGAGCATCCTCACGCATTGCTCGCTCCCTGTCAGAAAAAACCGAAGCGAGTCGTCTACGTTAGAATAAGCACCTATAGCTTCGGTAGAAAGTATACTGACCACCACTACAAGCAGCATGAAGAGGCAACAGGCCGTGAAGAACCGAGTTCTGAGCTTGACCATGAGTTAGAGCGTACAGCACTAAGCCAACGTTTCCTGTCACCGCAGCATAATGGAGACCCAGGTCTGGAACTGTACAAGATACAACAGAATTACAAGGTCATTAATTGTTCCGAGATATAATACAAGCTGAGACTAACAATCCGTTGTGACATGGTACTTTGATTCGACCTGCTTCGCAGCACTGGCACTCGAGGATTTGGATCTTCCAACTGAGAATGCCATGCTACCGAACCAGCGTTATCTTGCACCAGCTCTTAGAACGTATCCTACAAGGTTTCCTGGGGGAAAAGCTGTTCCCCTGTCGAAATGGATACGACGTCGTGAGTGTCAAGGCCGCCGGATCGAGCTTGCGATTTGAATGTTCGTTCCAGCAGGACTGGTGTGGTGATTTGCTATGCTGGAGAGTGGGTCTTGTATTCGAGCCAGCTATTGGTGCTGCTGCTGCTCAAATGCCATTCGAGCAGCCGGGAGAAGGAGTTTGGCGGTTCGAGGGATCTTGCAGCAGGCAGGCTGGTCGACGGGGGGCGAACGAGGTGGCGCTCAGCTCGCAAAAGAAGCGAGAAAATTCTGCTTGCAATCTATGTTGAAGGTGTTGGGAAGGTGCCAAGTGATAAACAATAAACTTACACATCTTTACGCTGTTAAAAAGCAAAAGCGCTCGACGTGGGTGTGCTTTCCCGCCATATGTATTGTGATGATTCGAGATGAGCCGGTGTGGGACAGTGGTGTATCGGCACATCAGATGCTGTAATCTGGCAAGCCTTGAAAATATGATTAAATATATACCCAGTGGTAATGAAGAAGGATCTGAGAAAACAAAATTTGAAAGAAAATGAAAGGAAAGGAGAGCAAAAGTATCGGCGATATAGAGTGCGCGGCCGTTGTCGACTAATTATTTTGTTATCTCTGCTGATATTCTCTCATGATGTCCAACTAAACGTTTCTGCCTGCTTCTCGGTGTTGTTTTGATTTCGAGGTGTGCCGGCAGAACCTCGCGCAGCACTGCCGCCGCTGCTCAGGCGTGCAGTCCAGGTGATCATAGCCAGCGTCAGACACCGGCTCTCCCACATGGGGTAAAAAAAGCAACGCTACCTCTTGGTCTCATCCTCAGCCCACCTCAGTGTCGATGTATTCTCATTCGAGGATGGAAACCTCAGCCTCCCCCACGTCGAGCCATACAGATGCTCACTACAACGGCTACAACTCGTCCAGCGGGGGGAGGAGAGACTCGATGGCATCCCACGGCGTCACGAACCCTCACTCCCAGGCCCAACAGCACCAGCAACACCAACACCAATTACAGCAGCAGCCTCAGCAGCAGTTCCAGCAGCCTGTCGCTCCAAGTGCGTTCGAGTTTCGTTACGGTAGAGGAACGGAGGACTTGTATTGACGCACCTTCTCCGCTTTTCCCCTCGCCCCCTCTCTCGCCTCGTTTTTGTCGGGTCTTCCTCTCCCATCTTATCCGTGGGATCTCCCATCGTCAACACAGAACGAGGATCCAAAGCGTGTACCAACTGCAGGAAAGTAAGACTCGTCTTGTCCCCCTCCCTCTCCCTGTTGTGTTCAATATCTGACACCCAGCTTTCTCCGCAAGGGTAAAAACCGCTGCGAGTTTGCGCCAGGCGAGCCATGCAAGCGTTGCCAGTCTTCAGGAACACAGTGTGTCTTTGAGAAGCCTGAAAAGAAGAAGCCAAACCCGTCTTCGTCGTCGATTGGAGGAGCCTCGAATGGCACGGCTAACGGGGATGTGGGCGATGAGTGAGTCCGCTTAGCTCTATTCCTTGACTCTTGTGAGGACTTTCATTTGCATATACTAAATTTCTGGTGAAAACCTGTCGAGAAGACGTGTGAGCAGGTTAGAAACTCAGGTCAACGCCATGGTTGGGAACCAGTACGTTGCCTCCACACCTTCTCTTCTGTCTCCTTCCGAACAGCCTTTTTAACACTCTCTCTTCTCTGACTTCTCCTAAACCTGCAACTATCTCTAAATCCACTTGTAAAAAAAATATACACTCCTCAGAACCAACATGCAGCAGACGCTTCTGACGATCCTCGACGCTCTCCGCCAACCGCCTCCCCCACCGGCCTCGATCCCCTATCCCTCCACCACGCTGACTTTCTCTCCTCCTCAAACCTTCCCTGCTCCGTCAATGGACATCACCGCGCACCCTATGCTGGCGATGGGCACGAGTAGTGGCCTGGTGGGCGTCGAGAGGGGGAGGGACAGAGATCGCGCGCGTAGGAGGGAGGAGGTGCTGAAGCTCGAAGAAGAGATAAGAGAAATGGATGAGAGGGAGATAAATGGGCAGAGAGGGGGAGAGGAAGGCGAGGAGGAAGAACGTAAGCAGAAAAAACCCGCTTGTTATTTTCTTACGTCGTTTAATCCCCAGTCGCTGATTCAACCCCCCTCCCCCCTTCCTTTTTTTTATTCTTTTCATACACACACACCTTTATCTTCTCTTTCTGCCTACATCCAATCAAGGCGAACAAACAAAGTTCCCAGAATTGCCCGGCTTCGCACCCCCTCCGACACACAGGTTTGCAGCGTATGGTCTCCTGCCCTCGACCGCCGTTTCATCAGAAGGTATGTTCTCCATTATCTAACCCGTTCCTTCCCAACATTGATAACCTAATATGTATCCAAATTACATAACCTTAGACGAATCAGAAGAAACCCTCCCCCGCGCGGCTCTCTCCGCACCGTCTCTCGCACTTGAGAACCTAGCCAACGCCGCCGCTGAACTCGGGTCAACGTCCGCCAATTTACAACCCCGATTCGAAAATGGGGTTCATAACCCCTCGTTAACGGTAGGAGGAGGGGCAAGCAAAAAGAGGAAAAGAGCGGGAGTGCCTAGGAATGCGTTTCCTGACGTGCTTACGAAGGGTTTAGTCAGTGAGGGAGAAGGAAGGGAGTTGTACAACATGTAAGAGCCCTGATTTATATCCTTCTTTCTCGTTAGATGTTTTCCATTCGTAAAATGTTTGTTAACATCTGCTAATTTGGTTCCGAATTCTCGCTCGCGTGCACCAGATTCTTTTCTGGCTCCCATCTCTTCATCCCACTCTTTGACCCGGCATACGATACATTCGAGTCCCTCCGCGAACGCACACCGTTCAGTACGTTTCCTTCCTTCCTATTTCTGTCTCTCCTCTCCGAACACAGAACCTGATACTGATCCGTAACACCCTATTATGCTCAACCCTTCCCACCTCCCCAAAAATCAAATCCCTACCAACTTTGAATTTAAAATTACTAACAACCACCTACTAAACTATCGCAGCATTCGACGGCATCCTCGCCATCGCATCCAAGGTGCGCTCCGGCACGTCTCTGCCTACGGCGCTCTTCCACAGCTGCCTCTCCGAAGCCCAGGGTATTGCCCGTTCGACTCTCTTCGGCCCAGTCGTACGAAAAGAGGCTGTTCAGGCGACGTTACTGCTTGCTGCCTGGTCCCAGAACGGTCAGTGTCTATTTTCTTTCCTTCCTTCTAGTATATTTATATCTAATTTTATTATGGATATGGGAATAGGTTATCTTCCTGGTGGACATGCACTGAGAATGGGTCTTGATATGAACCTCCATCGCGCGCTCGATAAGCTCGCTGGCGTGTCTCCGTCGGATGGAGACGGGGCCGAGGGCGAGAGGACTGAGGCGGAAGAGAGGGACCTCGTTGTCAGTTCGAGGATCTGGTTATGTGAGTTTTTTTTTTTCCTTTCTCGCTTGTGGTGCGAGTTAGTGATGAGCTGACGCGTGGAGTGTCTCGCGACCGACAGGTTTGTACTGGTTTGATCATATGATGTGCGTTTTTTCTGCTCCTTCTTCACACATCGTCAAGATTACTCACATCTGGTTTGTTGGTTTTCTGCAATAGGACACTGTCGACTGGCAAACCTATCATGCTCCGAGAAGACGACTCTGTCAGGCACGCCCGTGTGCTACTTACTCATCGCATGGCCTCTCCGACCGATGTCCGTCTCGTCAGCCTCATCGAACTCATGGCTATAAAAAGTATTTTTATTTCTCGTCCTTCCTACTCTTGAACTCGTGCTGACCTTCATCTCGTGGTCCGCAGCACGAGTGTACGATACCCTCACACCCTTGAAAGGCGTATTTAACAGCACAACCCGCTCCTTTATCCGAAAGATTTTCAGTGATCTTACCGTATGGTACTCGGAGTGGGACCTGATCCACAAGCGGACATATGACGACGAATCTGTCTTGCGGAAGATGCTGTTTGTCGAACTACAGTATGCCAAGCTTCAGGTCGTATGTATTGCACTCAGGGGTGTCAGATGGGATAAGATGGATGATGAGCAAAGGGGTTTGGCTATGGAAGCCAAGGATGCAAGTTTGCAGGTGCTGAGTGTGTACTTGAGAGCTTCGACGTTCAGAGGTGAGGACACTGTCACTTCTTCCCACACCTTCCCTGTGCTGTTCCTTCTTTCTTACATGCCCATTCGGTTACAGCTGCTCTTAGGTTCGCAGTTCATGAATCGATGGTGATGCCAACATTCGCAGCATGTTATCTCCTCAAATGCGCAATCCTATTCCAGTCCCTTCTGGACCCACGATCTATCATCTCTCAAGTGGAAGAGCTCGCTTCTTTACTCTCTGAGATTGCAGCCGAGCGCTACGCCGTTACCCTCCGGGTGATGCTATTGAGTTTCAGGAGAAGGTTCCCAACCGTGCCGTCGACACCGATGAACTTCGATTTCCTGGCTGCCAACGAGAGTGCTGACTTCAGCTGGGACCCGCTTGGTACTGGTGGGGATGGGTTACTGGGTGGTGGAAACAACTATGGGTTCGGTGATATGGTCAATGATCAATGGTCCCCAGGTATGCTGCCTGTTTGGCTGCAGGACGGTAACTTGAATGATCTCTCGCTACCCTTGGGAGGGTCAGATTCGTTGATTTTCCCAACAGAGTGAGTCGATGGTCTCCAATGTTTCCTGATGCTCTTTTTTTAATAACTGTTTTGGTTCTTCTGTCGCACAGAATGTCGCACCTCTTTACTGCACCTGGTGGGAGCGCACAGAATTGGAACTTCCTCTTGGGTCCAAGCCATCTCTACACGGGGACCGAAAACGCTTGGTGATGACTCATTCTTGGTAACCTAGATAGTTTGGTATGTTTGATATGCTAATTCAAGGCTTCTTTCGGTGTTGACCTTCTACAAAGCCAGATGAGTACTTGTTTACTGGGGAGATGTCTTAGTAGGGTCCATGGCGAAAGTGTGCATGTGTTTTCACTGAGCAGTCATTAACGCCGTTAACGTTTCTCATCTGTGCATCTTTTCTCCAATCTTTTTCTCCGAACACGCCCACAAGCTCATAAGAGAAAATTTATCAAATGGCATAGGAATAACTGACTTTCAAACATCACAACCATCGTCCCTCTTCTTTAGCAACCTTCTTCAATGCGACCTTCTCAGCCCACTTCCGGTTCTTCCTCGCCCTTCTGTTCTCTCCACCAGGTTGAACGGCAACATTGTCACCTTCGGCTGGAGAAGGAGGAATTCGAAAGCGCAGGAGCTCGAGAAGGGAGATGAAATCGTCAGGGAGCGGAGAGGTGATGGTGACGGTAGACCGGGAGGGAGTAAATTTCTAGTGACAGAGAAAATCAAAATCATAGCTATCAGGTAAAAGAACAAAAACATGTAGAGAAGAAACGATAAAGGGATGTAAGGAAGGAAGAGACGCACGTAGTACTGCAAGCTCTCTGAATGCAGCCACATCCTCCCGTTCTCCGGCACAGCCGCTCTCACAGCTCTGACCCAATCGATATCTTTATCACTCAGTCCCGAGGTGGGTAATGCAGAGGATGGCGTCCAGCCAAACTTGTGGTCGCCCACGATGGGCGTCGAGAGAACGGACGAGAGATGCAGGCGAAGCTGGTGTTTCCGGCCTGTGAGAGGGTGAAGGCGGAGAAGTGAAATGTTGTGTAGTTTCTTTATATCAATAACGGTGTGCGTGGGAGCGTTCCGAGGTGGGATCGAGAGGATGGTTGTCGGTAAGTAGCTGACGAAGTGACCCAGTGTACGTCGGGAAGGACTCACGGATGAATCTAGTACCTCGTACTCCGTCACAGCATCTTTACAAACTCCCAAGTCATTCCCGCCGTCTCCCATTTCCTTCTCCTCTCGCAGCCTCAACAAGTCCTCCTCGCCGTTAGACGGCGCTTGACTACACAGCCTGACGCGATCAAAATCCCTCCTGATAGATTGATCGATTTTGAGCAGTTTCTTTTCTTCCATGCGCGTGTCTGGCGCGTTGGTGATAGGCATGAAGCCGCGCACGAGGGCGAGGTAGGATTTCCTGATTTGCTTCTTACGGAACTGCATCGAGAGCTTGGAGGCGGAGGAGGTCGTCGTCGCTAATATCAAAACACCTGATGTCGCCTTTTCCGGGTGGAGTTTTGTATTCCAAGAATTACCATTGAGGAAGGTCTCAGTATAAGAGCGCAGAAAGGGGGAGAACGGGAAGCACTGTGATAGAACGTACCTTATCGAGTCGGTGGACTGGTTTTAGGGATTCTGCTATGGGCCGTAAATGCGTCGGAATAGTTGAGGTAGAAGGATCTTGTGCGAGGTCTTTTCACGACAGCGAAGTGAACAAGAAGTCGCAAGGAAAGAAAACAAAGAATATAGTAATCAGTGTTTTCATATCCATACGACAAAAACTGCAGGGCGAGAGGGCCGCTTACTGGATAGATGGTTCTGAACGCAATCCTCCTATCAACAAGAAGCAGATTGATCAGAATTAGGGTAACAAGAAAACACCAGGAACAAGAGGGGTGGGCAAACGACGTACGTGCCAGTAATTCCTATCTGGCTGCATGTTGAAGTTGTGAGGCTTGTGGATCGCAACGACAGCTTCGTCTCGATACAGTACTGTCAGGGGCGTAAGCTTCTGTCTCTTAAAGGGCGACGAAGCTGTCGAGGATATGAGGCAGCGAGCAGTCCGATTCATTTTTTCTTTCCTTCTTGGAGGATCAAGGAGCTGATGAGAACTCTGATTCCTGCTGTATGACAAAGAGGCCTTTTGAATGGAAAAGGCTGGAGGTGATTTAAATTTCAGGTTGAATGAGTTTTTCGTACCGTTGCAAGTTCAGGAGACGAAACGAAAGCGGAAACCAGGGTTTCTTCGACCAGATTTCTCTCTGAGCTTGGATTTTTCGATTGGAATTCTCTGGATTTTGAATGAAGATCTCACCTTCTTCTTTCACACGGTCTCGTCAACATCAGCCATGGAAGCCAGCAACCTGTAGCATCTGCACTTCAAACACGCCGACGACAAGCCTCTTCAGACGATTCAACAGCACAGAAGCAGACCCCAAAATCAGAAACGACGTTCACAGCAGCAGTAGTACCAGTTCTAGCAACACTTCAAGTATCACCAGCCAGAGTTCTTCTGTCCTCCAGAAAACGCTCACGTCGACCCGAGCGACACAGCTGCAGCTCCTCCAGACGCTCCGGACAATTGGGATCCAGAATCACATTCAGGATCTAAGTAGTAAACTCGAAGGGGTAGGCAGGAGGCTGAATGAAGTCACCGGGTACGATGAGATTGAGGTGCTCAAGAAGGGTGTAGAGGAACGAGGTATGTGTGTCTCTTCCCATACCCTCTTATTCGTTTGCGCAATGCCACACAGTATATTGACCGTCTTATTTTCTTGGAATTAGAAACGAACCTCTCGCGTCTCCGAGAACGTCTCACGACCCTCCGAACGTCTTACATGGCCTCCGTCTCCCTCCGCTCAAACTCGCAGCGGCAGGTTAACGATCTACTGTCCCGAAAATCTGATTGGAATGAGAACGATGTCGTGAGATTCACGACCCTGGTCAAAGAGGACCATGAGAATGCGCGAAATGAGGAGGAGGGGAGGAGGGAAGTTGAGCGGGTTGAAGCTGAGGTAGAAGGGGAGTTCAGGGATCTGATGAGGTGTATACTAGAGTAGGTTCTCCTTCCGTTCCAGTGTGGACAGACTTGTTCTCGACAGGTCATTAACTATACTTGCGCGATGTCCTCAAATTCTTTGACACCTCTAACTCATTCTTTTCCTGTAATTCTCAGTCGGTATCACTCTGAACAGATCTGGTCTGACAAGATCCGTCATCTTTCGACGCACTCAACACTCCTCATCGCCTTCCTCAACCTGACCATCTTCATCGGCGCTATCGTCTTCGTGGAGCCGTGGAAGCGGCGACGCCTCACACAGGAGTTTAATGGGAAGGTTGATGCGCTAAGCGATAAAATTGAATCGTTCTTCGCTACTACAGTTAATGCCCCTGTGGAGGAGAAGTTGCTGGTGGTTGGTGAGGAAGGGGAGGAGACGTTGGTCGTCATCCCCTCCGGTGCCGAACCCCAGTCCTCAGTAGCCGCATCAACAATAATTCCGCTCTTACCTCTCACAATCATTTCGACGAGGTCGATGCACGAGATGCTCCTCTCGCTCGAGGCGTTCGGGACAAAAGTTTTCAATGAGCCGGAGAGCTCAGAGCGGCTGCTCGTCGGCGTTGGGTCCACATGTGTTCTTATCGGCGGAGTTCTTGGATGGGGTATAAGAGTTCTGTTTTCTGGGAGGTAGACTTTGATAGACTTGTTGGAAATGTACAAAGAATGCAAAACGTAGATTTTGGGATGTCTTTCTAAAACATCTAGAAAGCGCGACCCCAATTGAAAATCTGGAAAATCCCACTTCTCTGATTGACTTCTCACTTTTACCTTTTTCCATACCTTGCTGTCCCAATGTCGAGAAAATCTGTCCTCATCTCATCTCGTACTGGTTGTGGCGCGCGTCATTGAAAAGGACCGACCCTTCCGAACTCGCTGAGGCTTCTCAAATCACTCACTCCACCTAAAAACGAAGATGTCAGTCACTTCAGATGAAAAAAAGATTTACTTGAAGCACCCAAACGTCAGTATCAACATCTCATGCAGTCTTCATTCTCTCGTCTGGAAAAAGTGCCTTAACCCCTCTCCTTCGTATCCATCTGGTTGGATCCTTTTCCACAGGGAGCTTCTGCTGAGATATAGTGCGCCTTTCTTTCACCATTCCCTTTTTCGGAGTTTAGTTAGATCTGACTGGTGCTCTGTACTCCTTTGTCCCTCACCAGCCTCTATGGGTCAACAGTGACATCTTGGAAGACGGCTGACGGTACGGAGAGACTCTTCGTCAGCAAGAAAGCCGTGTTGGATGGTTCCAAAGCTGTAAGTCTCATCCTCATTCATCAATCGTACTACTGAACTACCTGGCACTGATGGAGTGCTCTTCTTTGTTGCAGATTCGAGGAGGAAGTAAGCCCGATTACGTTCCTACAACGTCACCCTTGCTTCTGACGAACCCCGCCTTTTTTTTTTTCGTTGCTTGCTTTTTTGACATTCTCTTTTGATTTCCAGTTCCAATATGCTTCCCAATCTTTGGTCCACCCCCAGCAGCAGACGTTGCTCCTTCAGAGTACCACGCTAAACTGCCACAACATGGTTTCGCGAGGACTTCTGTGTGGAAGTACGCAGGTGAAGTCGAAGGTGAACCTGTCGGTGCCAGACTCAGTGCGTGCTTTTCCCCTGCTTTCTTCATTCGCTCTCAGGATGCTGATTCTTACCTGTCCGTTGTGGAATGTCTAGTGCTCGACCCCACGGAGGAGACGAACAAAATCTTCCCAATCCCATTTGGCTTAGTCTACACTGTCGTTGTCCGTTGTTCCTCATTATCTACCTTCATTTTCTTCATTCTTCAAGCTGACAGATTTCTACGACTTGGTATATCATTTACAGCTCGGGGAAGACACCCTCACAACCTCGCTTAATGTTACCAACCCACCAACATCCGGTTCGAAGCTTGCTTTCCAAACGTTGTTGCACACATATCTTGCCGTTCCCGATTACTTGAAAGCCGGAGTCGATGGATTAGAGGGTAAAAGTTACAAAGATAAGACGCGCGGTGGTCAGACTTTCAGTACGTTGCATCTCTAAGCCCAGGTTATCCGCCAATCATCGATCTCACACACGCACCTTTTTCTTCGCGATTTTTGCATCTTTTACAGCGGAAGACCGTAAGATCGTCACCGTCGAGTCTGAAACTGACCGCGTCTACTCTTCCCTCCCACAAAACGGCCACCTCCTCGTCCCCTACAGCACCTCTGATTCTTCAGCCGGCGGTATCAAAGTCGCAACAACTGGATTCCCAGACGCAACTATCTGGAACCCAGGCGCAAAGACTGGTAGCGGGATGGCGGATATGGAAGATAAGGGTTGGGAAAAATACGTTTGTGTTGAGCCGGGTTACGTTAGCGAATTCAAGGAACTAGAGAAGGGCGAGGGTGCTGTCTTTGTGCAGACATTCAGCCTTTTGTGAGGACGAGGCTGTACAAGGTTCCAGAAGGTCTAGCCGGACGGATGCTTGTCTCTACATACAAGTTTCATCTAGATGACAGAACCGTTTATTCTGAACATACAGAGTCGCATGAAAAGTGGTGGAGGCTGATGTCTGTGAAATTCAAGATAGTTCTTCGAAGTCCTTATCAGTATTCTATGGTTGGTCCATGGAGCGGTGAAGGCAAAGATAGAAGTCGCAGTCCTTCCTTGCGCAGGCTCTTCCCACATCTCCAGGTCTCCTACAAAAGACTGAAACATGCTTAAACATTGCTTCCCGGTGCTAAAGCAGCTCGCACTGAATAGTCACACCGTTCAGACACGTCGCTTGCGGCGCAGAAACAGCCGTCTGTCTCTCTCACGTTGTTCCAACTGGTTTTTCCAATATCTTCGAATATTTCAGTGAACTGTGCTTCAGTGATAATACACGAACTCTACTGCTTCTTGCTTCTTGGAGTCTTGGAGATTCTGATCTCTCAACCTCAAACAAAGCGCTACAGATTCTATAACCTCGATCAGTAGGACCCCAATCCGTCTTTGGCTCTCTTTCTCTTCATGTAACAAAGTTTATAATACTAACCGAAATCCATTATCCAGTGTCTCTCTTCAGCACACTTCGTCGAGGTCGAGAAGGTGTCACGCTCATTCCAGCGGTGGCTTTCCTTCTTCCGAACAGTGGACGTCAAAGGAACCCTAAATCGGTGTAGTTATACGCAGTCTCGACGGCGATAGTCTGCGTGAAGAGGACAACTCGTTAGAAGGTTGAGAGAAAAGGAGGGAGACAGAGTGCCAACGCGGGTTATGTGCTAAGAAGTATTGCGATCAAGGTGAAACAGCGCGTGAACAGGCGGACAGCGTCCTCGCTGTGTAAACAAGCAGTGGATCTGGGAGATATCCTATCCTACAACTTTCAAAAGATAAAAAAAGAGGCTATTAACAAGCGATGTTATATGGAAGATGGTCCTTGTTAGTTAAAATGCTGAAAAATCGCTGAAAATTGCATTTGAAAGGGAAATCAGTGCCCTACCATTCCTCGCGAGCCATGGTCTCTTTCCGTACACCTGTGACGCTGCACCTGCTTCCATTCTAGACTCCAACGGTTTGCCAATGCATATGGCTAGGCTTTCTATTTAGTGTCCCGCTTTTCTTTCTTTCTCTAACTTGCCGCGTAACCATTACTCGTGAGCTCCTCCGCGGCAACAACATCACGTTGTTTCTAGGCAATAAGCACGGGGCTAAGTGCCCAGTTCCGACTCTTTGTAACGCAGATCCCCCTTGTGATCAGCCGAAAATGTTGAAGGGAATTGGAATTTTTGACGGTTTGGTACAGATGTCGCGGATACAAAGCAACGCGCGCGTTGCTTCCATTCGAATTCAATTAGGATAAACTCGAGCGAATTCTTTCATTCCCTTTTCAATAGCTTTGGCTGTGCTTCTTTTTTCGTTACGCCGTTCTGAAAGAGTTCTTGGGTGCGATGGTGTGAAGTTTAAGCCAAGAGCGGTTGGCTGGCTTGTGGTGTGTCTAGCCTCTGGATTTCTTTCACCGCCCGCCGAGAGGTTTGTTTACATCTGGCATTTTGTGATGATGCTCTGCAACTCTGCGCAACCATTCTTCAAAAAACCGACTAGGAAGAATACAAACAAGAGCACCATTCGAATGATGAAAAGAGCCTTTGAGGAGTATTAATTGAGAACAAGCTCAAGGATTTGGGACCCTTGTTTCACTCGGGGAGGCGGAAGCCAGCACTCGTCATGATCGATGCGAAACATTTCTTGACTCACCTTGCCACCGCACATCCTTCACATCACCGCAGGAAAACAGAATCTTGTACGGTTCAGTTTTAAAGTGTGGGGGGAATAGAAAAAAAAAGTAGCCCTGACTTGTCACGCTAAATTCTTTTGCCTCAGTTGGCTCGTGCGTATCGTCGCTCTTCGATTCCTTTCCACCCATCATCCACCTTATCCTAATCATACCCTGCAGACTAATCAGCAATATAGACGTAGCAGGAAGGCCGTAGGTTCTTCACCATGATAGCCTCGCTGGAATATCTCATGGAGGAGCACTCGACGGACTTGGTGAGCTGAGAAATCCTGATCGACCCTCGTTTTCGTACGCTTATCTTACGCTGTCGGCTGCTTCCTCACAGATTTCTACCAAGCTGCTGTTGCTTGTCATCTTTTCGGTGCTCATCCTTTCAATCACCATGGCGTGAGTAGTACAGCCTTCGTATTCTTGTCATGCGAACCCAAAAATTCCGTCGTAACTGACGAGACACCCCTCGGTTGGTCACCGAATAGTCCTCCCTCGACATTTCTCTGCTTGTCTCCTTCACCATCATCTCCCTCTTTCTCCACCTTGCCGTCCCCATCGTCAGGCTACTACCACTCCCCAACAAAGCAGTCCCAGCGACGCATGCAGCACAACCGACGTTGGTCAACTGGCAGGGAGTCCATCTCTACCCTCGACGCTGTCTTGGAGGAAGGCCACTACGAGGAGAATCCACATCCTATCAAACTATCCACACCTCTATCATTGGGCGAGAAGAATTGACAATCACAGCAATCACCTTTCGCCTTTCCTTATTCGCCGCCTCGTCAGCGCACCCTCTGAATCATCAAGGCCAGCGGCCTTCCCACTACCACTCCTCCCAATGCACCCTAGACATCCACTATCCCTTACTACTACACACATCCACAACATCCTATCCTTTCATTTTGAACACTGAACATTACTGTATCCATACCATATCCTTTTATTCGCCGCATTAGTACACTTCCTCCCCCGACACATTTCTTTCGGTTTCTCTTTCCCTGGACCTGTACATAGCTGGACCTTATCACAAATAGATGTCTTTCTCTCCTTCTTGTAGTACCATAGCATTCTTTTACTTCTAATGTCGCGATTTACACGACACTCCTTGTGCCAGTCGTCCACGCAGCAAGGATGTGAGACTTGCCTATTTCGGAACACCTCCATCTCAGTGGAATAAGGAGTCGCTTCTCTTCTACGCAGCTGAACTAGCTCCAAACGTTCGTTTTTCTGAGAGAGATAGATCTGCAGCGAGGAGACTTATCGATGGTGGACGGCTGGTGGCGCCTGGAGGGACACAACTCAGACTGAGTTTGAACAATCTAATCTAATAAAGTTCAAGACCGTTGTTTTGCAAACATCGTCATTTCTTTCTTAGTAGATCGTGAAAAGTTCAGAAGTAATCTTTGAAAAAAAGAGGGATAGTGCAAGGAAACAAGAGACGAGTTGTGTCCGTCTTCTTGTCTGCAGCTGGGGGTCTACATTTGACATTTCTAGGATCATTATTCACGGACGCCGCACTGGGACACGTTGCTGATGTGAGGGCAAATCAAAGAAGTCACTAACGACTAGATCCAGTTCATATCCAAGTAACGTTCTAAAATGAATAGAATAGAAGAGATGTGAAGGTCGGAGGAGGCAGATAAGCTAAATGAGGACTAAAAGATGGGGTAGGCGGGGTTTCGAGGCAATATACGATTGTGACGGCGTTGACGACGTGTTTCTTTCCTACATTGAATGGAGAGATGAAGGTGGAACCAAAAGAAGATATCACCCCGGTATCATGGATGGGTTGGGGTGGTTTGAGAGAAGAGAGAGGGCAACGAGAAATACGGGATATCTTTGAAATATGTGTCGCTTTTTTCGTCTTTTTTCGAGATGTTGACCATTCCAGCAACCTTTTCCAGCTAGAAGTAAGAAGATTGTATGTCGGAGAATTCTTCAAAGCTGATTGCCTGGTGATGTCGAGTTAGCGGCAGCAAATTCGCCATCTAAAAGCCTCCTGCACGAGAGAGAGAGGTAGCAATTCGTCAGACTGGTCTTTACAAGCACACCTGGATGGTGCTGAGGATGCAAAGATGTGCCAATCATAGTTTCTTAATCGTAATATATATAATAAATATGGGTGGATGGTTTGATTGATGCTCTTCAAGAGATCAAATGCTTCTCTCTCAACCAAGCGATCTCCATTCTGCTACGTGCTATTGGACATGCTCCTCTCCCATTTCACTACCACGCCTTACTCGAATCCTTCTGAGTTTCAAACCTCATGTTTTGGTACCTCCATAGTATGTACAACCAGTTGAAGAAGATCGGACGGAGCCATCTCGATTTGGAAGAGGGCAGAGATCTTATGCCACTTCTCGCCCGCTTTGCTCCTGTCTTCCCACAATATCGCCCTTTCCTCCGGTAAGTTGTACATATACGAAATGTTGTTCTCCTTCTCGGAGCGGTACAATCGAGGAGATTATGATGTGATGCGATAGCGGACAACACTAGATTGTAGTAAGCGATATTCCACTTAAACCTTTATGTCTTATATTGTTCTAATCAACCACAACCATTATTCCTCTAAGGTTGTTTCGTAACTTCGGAAACTATCCTCTCAGAATTTTGTTTTTTGTTTTGTCGATTTTCCTACCTTCGCACTATCACTAGGACTTGCCCGACGCCTGACTCGATTTTCATCCCTACTCATCACTACTTACTGCGGTAATTGCGATGGGCTACAGATATAGAAATGAGTACAAACCTTCTCCTTGTACAGACCCCGACATCCATCGATACACATCGCCTGAGGAATACGACCACAACTTCTGTCTGAGTGGGTCTCCTATCAAAGTGCTGAGAGAGGACAACCATTTTGTCCAGCTGGTACCATTCACAGTAAGTATGAACATTTCCTATTTTAATTTCTCAGGTGTATGTTTGCTGACAGGAAGCTCTCGTGTCGTCGCTTCCAAAGCCCAGCTTGTACTCTGACGCGCTCTATGAGGAAACAATTGATTACCCGGACAATTTCAACGGTTTCTCCAGGACTGATCAAGTGTGTTATCCTCACGTTTGAAGTTATTCTTTCTTTCAAGTAAAATGCTGATTCTGATTCTTTTTCTTTCCCCAGTGGAAAAGCGGCGGGGAGGTCCGCATGTGGTTAGAAAACATGTACAGGCGAGACTCAGTGGGTATGGACACCGCGCCATTGTGACCTACATGCTTCTGATATATCATCTGCTCTCTGTCGCAGGGCTCTCTCGTCTATGCTATCTTCGACCTCAAAAAACCGCCGCCGGAGGGTAAAGACCCCGTCGACTGGCCGGGTGCCTTCTCTGGTATTATCTGCTACTCAACCTCCTCCCAGGACAACCTTGCTACCGAGCTAGGCTTCGTTTTCATGTGAGTCTTTCTACATTTGCTCCTCGTTGCTCAATTTACATCGGTGCGCGCGTAAATCTGATTCTTCGTGGCTGTTGCAGCTTCCCCAAAGCTCAACGTTCCCACGTCCTCACCCATTCCGTCTCTTTGCTCCTCTCTCAAGCTTTCCGTCTGCCCACGCACCCAACGAACCCGGGTTACGGCATCCGGCGAATCATGTGGCGCACCTGTACGAACAACATTGCGTCCCTCAAAGCAGCGAAGCGTCTAGGGTTCAAGGAGGAAGGGCTTAACAGGATGACGAAGATCAATTCGAAACTGAAGATGGATAGCCAGTGGTGCAGCTGGCCTGGAAGGCAAGGCGATGGCGGTGGGGGAAGTGGCAGTCGAGATGTTTGGACGTACGCGATGACTTACCATGATTGGGTCCATGAAGGGGTGGAAGAGAAGGTTAGAGCCCTTGTAGAAAGGAAATTCTAAATACAGATAGTTTTGGAGAAAGTAGCTGGCATGTTTTTGACGTGTTGACAATACTATCGGCAGACCAGCTCTGGCCTCACGCAAGTCATCCTGAAATCTCAAACGCACTCAGTGCCCTGCTGGGTGCGAAGACCCTATGTACCTTCGTTGATAGTTGATTCAAGCGACGCAGCTTGCTTAGAGGGGAAGTACTCCATTTCTTTGGCAACGTCTCTGTCTCTTCCGTTGAAATTGCTCTTGTCATTATTGCCTTGCTACACAGACTGAGTCATAAAGCCTAAAAGAATCGCATAAAACAAGGAAAATATATCTTAAGCCTGGGCAGCGTGCTTGGCCTTTCCAGACAAGATCTTTCTCTTGTAGACTATGAAAAAATGTTAAAAAAAGGAATGCGTGTCAATGAACGTGTCCCCAATCGAACGCAGGATTGCAAGAGTAACGTACATTCGTATTCGGCACCCTCAAGGATGTAACCGTCGCATCGTCCACTCTGTCCTGGTCGGGAAGAGATCATGGCGAGGACCTTTCCGGTAGCGAATTGCTTAGCGAACTGTAATGACAAAAAATAAGAATCAGTAAAAATAGACAATGTGAAGAAAGGCAGTTGGAAGTGAGGCCTATAGGACGAAGGAAGGGAAACTCACGTCTGGGTCCAACTTGGCGCTCTTCTTCTTCTCAGCCAAATCCCTGGTAGCGTGGTTGCTCAACTTCTTCTCCTCAGTTGGGGCAGACAGCTTGGCGGTCTTTGCGGAGATTGGCTGGGCGTAGTGGGTCTCGTACCAGGTTCTGAATGGAGTGGCATCGATCTGAACGACAGAGGCCTTGACGAGGGTGTTTGTTCGGACCAACTCGTTGTTGGAGGCATTGTATTGCTATTTGGATTGTATTTGTTGTAGAGAGAAGTTGGGCAACAGATAAGAGAGAGGGGATCGGCGGAAGGTTGGTAAAGAGAGCAAGGTAGTCAGTAAAAAATTCAAATATCCCGAATTATATTTTTTTTGCTAGGTCCAACACCATAACCCAGGGCGGAAACCGTACTAGAAAAGGACCCCCTTTATCTTCTCACAAGCAAGAAGACACCAGAGGGGGAACCTAATCCTAGCAGCAGCCACAGCCAGCCCTCGTCAACCAGCTATACAACCACTCATCTCAGGTTGCAACCCATTTAACGGCAACACCACATTTCACAGCTCTCAAATCTCCCACAGAACCTCCTCACCATATTCTGTCTGATCTCTATCCAACACCCCAGCAAGAGGAAATGTTGTACTCACGACACCGACGATACGAGTCTTCTTGGTGATGGCTTCGGAACCCCAAGCGAAGTTACCGGACTCCAATCGAAGAGCTCTGTACTTGATGTTTCCACCTCTGGTTCTGACGGTGTGGATTCTCTTTGGTCCAATCTTGGTTGAGGCGGCTTGACGACCCAACTCGAACTTTCTCTTCTTTCTGTAGAAGGCCCTCTTGGCACCAGTGGCATTGCGCTTGTGACGCGAGTCTCTTGAGATACCTGTTATAGTTGCGAGGTTGAGGAAGGCAAGGTCAGAAGGGGATCCAAGCTGAAGGAATTCAAGGTCGAGGTTGATGCTTACCCATATTGATCTGAATTCGACGTTGAAGGTGAGATGTCCAGCAAAGAAAGTTCCTATAAATTAGCTGCCTAGTCCTAGATGGTGTAGAGAATCAAACGTACGAGTACTTGGCTTCGCTATTTGGCTTGACAAGGGGAAACAGCAACAGGCGGGCTCAGCAGTCGAGACCGTCAACGCGCGCCACGAAGAGCCAAGTTGCTGAGCGTTTTCCCACGGTCCAAACTATACAGCTAAAAGGACAAACATCAACTTCTTCCAAATGCACTACCGGAGGGAGATTGTAATGTTTTCTGAACAAAGTAAGGATGATTAATATGTATGTGAAGGTTGGGTATGCTTCGTTAGACACCAACACAAAATTGCTACGATGCTGGATCGCAAGGCGACCTCGTCTCTCGCTCCACTACACAATCCTGTTCTCACATTGCGTCAGCCAGCCAAAAACACTCTTGATGACCCCGTAATGATCATACTGTATCACTACGAGGTGGATGAGACTGAGTGTACCTTGGATGTCAACCACTCTTGATTTGCAGTCGCATCCAGTTCAAAAGAAAGCTTTCATACTAGGCATCAAAACCAAGGATTCAAGATAGTTCCCTAAACCCTAACAATTTACGAATTAATCTGGCGCCATCGTCTTCCAATCTTCCAATGGTCTTTGCAAGCGTCGTAGCAGCTCTGTACGGATTTCCCATATTGTAAACAAACCGCCACCAAGAGGAGATCTCGGTGAAATTATGCGCAGGAAACCTGACTGTTGTACTAGATATTTAAACGATCCCTATCTACTTTCAGATCTTTCTTCAAGACAAAATTTTTCTTCTCATAATCTTGCTGTACGCCACGGAAGCAAAAGAAAACGCGTCATAGGCTTTTTGCATGAGTTGAGCTCTACAGTTTCTACTGTTAGTCGGTAATCAACTCCCATTCAGGTCTTTGAACGATCTCACCAGTAATATGTCGAAGTCATTGAGCTTGATAGCCTGTCGGACGCTCGTGAGTAGATTTCCTGAAGGGCCTGTGAGCTCCAACGATACTGATCGATCCCCTACCATCGTCTTTCCAGCTTCACCAGGAAGCAGGAAACACACTACGATCTCCTTCTATCAGCTCTCAGCTCATGTCTCGAAGATTAGTCCAAAAGAGCTCGTTTCAGTTGTTTCCCCGCTTCAGTTCAACTTCATTCTTCTCTCAGAGTACAGTTAAACCAGCCACACCATGGAGGAACGCGGGTTTTCGCCCTGCAAACCCCAAGAGATTCATCAACTCTGTAGGGAAAGGTGGCCCTCTCCCTCAGCCAATTACCACTAACGCGACGCTGGGACACGCCAACGACCCGGCGCTCTCCACAACCTCGTCCGTCCTGCCCCCAGTCGAGCCGCTTCAACAGTCCGTGCCACCTCCAATTGCGACCCCTCTCTCTGTTGAACCTTTGACACCACCAGCACCGGCGGAAGTTGTGGTGAAGCCAAAACGGTCCTTTCTCCGCCGCGTCGTGCGGTTCGCCTTCTACTCGTCCCTCATCTCCACCGCCCTGTTCGCTGTCATTCTGGGTGGTATATGGGTGTACTACTCCTATGTTGTTCCGATCAAAGTCGTCGTCAGGCGCGGGAGAGACGGCGTGCAGTATGCAACGGGAGTGTATCAAAGTGGGAAGAAGGTCTGGGGTTGGGCCTGGGGTTGGTACTGCTGGCTGAAGGGCATCAAAGACGAATGAGCGGTGGAGTATCCTGAGAAGAGGAGCTGAGTGTTCAAGATGGGCGCACGACGCGGAACAGATGGGTGTTGGTTTGACGGAGGTGGAACGCCACTTCTGCAAAGGCTGGTACGGCCAATAACGCTCTGGCATGTCTCAGTGAAAGGTGAGAATTCTGATGTTTCGATTGCCAATGTCTCGGGCTGACTCATGTTTTCTTTTGTCCATCATCTTGAAGTTCTGAAGACTCGCGCATTGTTCTTTTTCGACACTCATTCATGTCACTCAAGGGGTTAGTCACTTTTATTTGCCAGTCACGTATACTGCCAAGTATACAGCTGATCTTCTGATCGATGTCCATCCGGTGCACTTCCTCAGCGCTCAAGATACTGCTGCTGCCCTCTTTCCAGCCGTGTTATTGTAACTGCTCGCACCAGCATGTTTCGCCCTCTATAACCACTTCATGACCCCATGGCCTTCTCTCAGATCAGATGCAGCTGTCGCATTAACTAGCGTTACCTACCACCTGTAGATTATCTTTCGAAGCGAAGAGACAGGTTGTGGGAGAATGCAGAAAGAAGTGTAGATAGAAGCGCCGGTGACATGTACAGGATCAGAATGAGCGGAATTGTGCGCAAAAGATGTTGCAAAGAAGATGCTTTTCATGAGGAAAGGTTCCATAGCTATTCCCCTGTGATTTGACTAGAGTCATCATCTTGCTCGTAGCGAAGCAGTTGAAAGTCACTCTTGCTGGTCCCTCTAGGCCTTGCCTGGTGCTGACCACTTTCGTTGTTTGAACAGTCAATCTTTCCCTTTCAAACTGTAACGATCTCCCGCTGCGCTGCTATTTCCCTTTGAGTCTGCTCGCATTCAGACGTCTCCTTACTTTCGAGCTGCAACTGAAGGGCTTTCCTTGTTTCTCTCCCCTCCTCTTAAATTCTTGCTCTACTGAATCAAAACCGTTCTGTAAGCGTCAACATTTTGCGCAATAGTCTGTCAGAAGGTTAGATCAGAAGTACAATAGGGATGGCTGATGCAGAAACGTCGAAAAGCGTCACCTTGCAATTGCCCTTTCCTTCTGCCCTGATGATTTCTCCCTTTCACTTCCGCCTGAAGCCCTTTCTGATAGCTTTTCTTTTTGGAAATAAAATTATTCAGAAATAATGTTAGTGCCCTATAGCTATAGGATAAAGGCGTCGGTTCTCTGTCCCCTCTCTGGTTGGCCGGGGCGCTCACGACCAGGATTCGGACATATGCCCGGTGTGAGTAAGAGTTGCACTGGGTGCATGGATGGAATAAGAAAACACTTGTGACCGAAAACAGGTGGGTGGTGGTCGGGTTGGCTCGGTCGGCCTCTGTTGACTGCGTTCAATATGACGAAGCCCGACAGAGCAACCTTGTTCCTAATAGTGAGTACCAATCACCCTCCACTATGTTATTCATTCTGTCTTTAAACGCAATTAACGGTAACCCCGCTACTCTATAACAATTATCATCATGGCCTTCTCTGTCAAAAACATTCCCGACCTGACTGGCAAAGTCGCGTTGGTCACAGGCGCGAGGTGGGTTGACCAACTTTCCTTTCGCGTGAGCATCTCCTTCCAACAACTTCCAAAATTACTTGCAGCTCTGGTCTTGGTTACTGTACCGCAGAGTATCTCGCTGCCAACGGTGCCAAAGTATGGCTCGCAGCTCGAAATGAAGACCGTACCAGAGCCGCCATCGCCCAGATTGAAGCTTTCCATCCACAGGTGAAAGGAAAGAATCTCCTTCACTTCTTGCATCTTGACTTTGAGTCTTCCAAAGGTGCTAAAGACACCGGAGAGAGGTTTTTGGCGTTGGAGACGAGGTTGGACATTCTTGGTTAGTTTATTTACATGTGTACTGTAGAACATGAGAGCAAGGGTGGTGGGTTACTAACACTGTGTGAATCATTGTTTCTGTAGTCAACAATGCCGGTATCCAACCTGTAGAAGCCAAAACAAACTCTGAAGGTATTATGGAGACTATGTCTGTCAAGTAACTACACTACGCCTGACCTCTGCGGTGTTCGTGCCGCTAACGAGTTCTTTGTCTTCTTCCCTATCGTCACAGTCACATCTGTCATTTTATTTTGGGGCAGACTGTGAGGCCTCTTCTGGAGTATACGGCTAGGCTTCCAGGATCTGATGTCAGAATCGTTACAGTCAGTACTTACTTTTGTTGCGATCTCGACACACCAGCAACAATTCTAACCTGCGCTTTCCTACTCTTCATCATCAGGTTGCCTCAGAAGCTCAAGACTACGCGCATCCTAAATTAACCTTCAATACCTACGAAGAACTCGTCAACCCCATTGTTCCAACAGACACCGGCTCTCGATTCGAATTGGTCTCCAAATCTAGGATGGGCCTCTATGGTGCCTCAAAGTTGGCCAATACCCTGTACACAAATGAGCTCCAACGGCAATTTCTTTCTTCTGGACTTCCCATCATTGCGATTTCTCTGCATCCAGGTCTGGGTGAGCAAGCATTTTCTTCCTTTGCCATCAACACATCAACACGGACATGTTATGTTCGCATCTCTTCTGACACAAAATCCTATCCGGCCCTCTGGTGTCTCTCTTTCTATCTCTCTAGTCGGTACTGCTGGAGTGCTAGACCTCGCACCATGGCTAGTTCGGGTGATCTTGCGTCCATTCATCCGCACCCCGCTTGACGGAGCTACCTCTATCCTTTTCGCTGCCACCTCTCTGGAAGTGAAGAAGAAACCTACAATGTATCAGGGAAGCTACTTGTACCCCGTTGGGAAGCTTCACTCACTCGATGGCAAGCCTGGTGGGAATATAGAACTTGCAAGATCTCTATGGAGAACAACAGAAGAGGCTGTCGGAAGGCTTTTGGGAGAGTAAGTCGCGGTGAAGGATGGCTGGTTGATGGGAAAACGATCTTTTCTGGCGATAGTTGCAAGGGTTGTAGCCTCTACATGGCTTCTGAGTACAAACAATCTGATCGCTGGAATCGATCAGATTGTTTGCAATTTTTACAAAGATGTTTAGGGTCAGATTTCAGTCTCTCATGAGCATCCAATTTACGCAAGTGCTTTAAGATTTACTGGCTTACTGGAAAGAACTTCAAATCAAAGGCAAAAATTATGATGAAGTCAACCATCACAATGGCTGCTTGCTTTGCCCGCCACCACTTTTTCTCGCGTTGAATAGGCCCAAACCAATTGATCTGAGGCCCATAGGAGCCCCTTCCAACCACAAAAGTGCCTTACTCTGGCCGTTGAGCATTTCCTACTTTCCCCTCGTCTGGCAACTTCAAAACCTGCTGGACGCAGGACTTTGCTGAATCGTAGTCCTCAGGTACGAAGTGTTGCTTTGAGATATCTTCTACGTATGTGTGCTGATCTCTTTTGTTTTGTACTACCAGCTACCATCATGTCCTCCTTGTCACTTGGTACCAGCAGCGACCTTCCTCTCCTTTCACCGAAATCCGATACGTCAACCTGCTGGTTCGACATAGTTCCAACCGAGATAACGCAACACATCCTCTCATTCGCTGTTAAACCATCTTCAGCTTCGTCTGCTGAGATTCTCCTCGTCTCCAAGCTCTTCCAGCAATGGGGCCAGGCCTTCCTTTACGAGACGATCAACATCACTTCAGCAGACTCAGCACTGGCGTTGAACTCTCTCAGTGGACTGGTCAAGGTCCCTGGGCATGAAAATGTGAAGGAGAATTTCAGGAGGGTAAAGACATTGAATTTAGGTGCCACTTGGTCTGAGTTTGATGAAGGGGAACTGCCGAACATCCGACTCGTTTCGCCGGTGGACGGTTACGACTTGTTCCCTAATCTGATACACCTCGATATCCGTCTCAAATACTCTGAGTACAATCCACTCTGGCAGCAGATCCTCGGCACCAAAGCACCTCGCCAAATCACAATGGACGCTTGGTCGCCGTATCTGGACGACTGGGTCCCTTACCTCGACAACGAAACCCCCGACGGCACACCGCTTGCGTTGTTTTCTCTGGTGGAAGATTTGACTTTGAAGTTCGTGGAGCTGGGCACTATGATCGACACTCGGTACCCCAACTTACGCCGACTCAAAGCACAGCTCGTCCACCCTCAGTTCATGGCCACAGCAGCAGAAGAGCTCGATGATCTTAGTCTGTTCTGGGATCCGATTGCAAGTATTCTGGAAGAGGGGTGCGATAAACTGGAATCTGTAACTTGGGAGATCTTGGTCGACTGCGACATCAGTGCGTGTCCTTTCACAGCTCAAGATGTCAGTAAACACCTTCAGGCTCGAACTTTACCCAACGGCGTCAAGCCACAGTGTGTAATCAAGGACGTTTGGGACCCAACTGCTCAGAGATCTGAATCCGAATCGACAGGATCAATTTCATCAACATCTTCCATCATTAACCTCGCATCCCTACCTCCCATCATCGACGACGACGACCACTCTCCAGGGTTATCTCACGTTGATTATCCATTGCTGACCCCTGATAATCAATACCTGCAGCAAGAACTACCGGCTGTCTTGAAACCTGAAGATGAGCAACAGGGTTTGGCAGACGCCCTCGACCTTGCGGTCTTGGGGCTGTCGATGGACTCTGCGATATCAGAGGATCCAGTCGACGATTCGCTCTATTAGAACTCTCTGATAGAATACCGAGAAGCTTGGTGGATTTGATGGGAGGTTTTAAAAGAAGGCTGCTCAAAGTTCTTTCTGGTGAGAGCTGATGTAGCGGCGCTTTCCCAATGTGCTTTAAACAACCATAAAATACGCATTTTGATATGTAACCTTTTCTGACTATTTTGCTCGCTATTGGGAAAGCAGCTTGATTTTAAAATTCTTCAGAAGCGTCACAGCGCTTCGTTCGTTTCGTCACCGCAAACCAACTCTCTCCCAAATCCAACTAAACAATGGCTCAAGGTGACCCAGTAGACGAATCTGCCCCAGGACCTTCTGTCCCAACAAAGCATGTAGAGCCTGCTAAGGTGCTCTACTGCTCAGGTGAGCTTCCATCATTTCTCCTCACCAGGCAAATCTGTCTTTTATTGACCCCCTCCCTTCTTGCTGGCATGGACAGTCTGTTCATACCCACCAGAGTATTGTGAATTTGGAGCTTCGCTGTCAAAGTGTAAAGCTTGGTTAGAAGATGCCCATCCGGATCTGTTTGACAAATACTACAGCGAAGGTGAAAGAACCCGCTCGTTCCCTGCATCATTTCTCCCTGTTCGCTGGCTGATCATGTTCACATCGGTGGGTATTTTGTAGATGCATTGAAGAGCAAGATGGGTACTCTTTCGTTGGATAAGCAGGAGAAGCTGGAGGCTGATACTGCTAAAGCTGAAGCCAAAGCTGCTAAGAAAGCTGAGAAGGCTGAGAATGCTAAAGCGGTTAGTTCAACACTCTTTCACTTCGGTATCTAGACATCAATTCTAATTGTTTGGGTTTTGGTTCGGTGTTCTTAGGCTTCAAAGGTCAGTTTCAAAACTCTTCACTAATTTTGTCAAGCTGAGGAATACCTTTTACTAAATACTCGTTTGCTCCTCTTCAACAAAGGTAACCATCAAACGATCGGAGAGAAACAAGCGAAAATTCATCACTTCTATTCATGGTCTCGAAACTTTTGGTGAGTCACCTCACAATCGTTCACCTTTGCACTTATCTCTAGCTTTGTTCGTTTACTGATCGCTTTGGCAATTGAAATAGGTGTGGATCTGAAGAAAGCAGCTAAGCTCTTTGCTGGAAAATTTGCAACAGGCTCGTCAGTATCTAAGAACCCACAGGGTTTGGACGAGATTGTAGTCCAAGGTGACGTGACGGAAGAGATCATCGATATGATTGTGGATCAGATTGGAGTGTTGAAAGGCGTACCGGAAGCGGCCATTGTAAAGGTAGAAGAGAAAAAGAAGAAGGTTGAACCACCTAAGGTGTGTGCTCCCTCCAAATTGTTGATCGTGCGCTTTCCGGATCGATTGCTGATTCAGCATTTCTTCGATTCATTTCCACTCTTCCCTGTTCTTCGATGCAGATTGCTGAACAACCCCAGCCTAACAGGGGTTAACTGTGTTATCTAATGAGGCCTTGGGGTTGATATGGTGGGTGAAGGGCACATACGCGCGATAAAACCAGCAGCATTTAAGTGCCAGGCTCAGGCTTTCCGAACTGGCTATAAAATGTCGCATTTTACCTTCTATATGTAATCTACAACTTGACGGAACCTGCTACTGGGCGCGCAATACTGAAACCGCTATTCATGGGAACTAAGATATGCAAACCGGTGAAATCAGCAGCGACACTCAAAGCGTATGCTTTATGTCGACGCTCAAAAGGATGACCCGATTTGGAATGTGCACATCTAGCGGTAAACGTTTTGGTCAGAGAGCACTGAAATGTGTATGGATTTACTGCCCAAAAATGCCATCAGAGTAACATAACTTATAATGCAACATTCGGAGACCTGCAATCATTACAGTTCTTCTGCTCCAAATAGCAAACCAACTCTGATTCTAATCACCGTATTCAATTCCCGACATAGATCGCTACTTCAAAACCATTCGAGTGAGGCATAGTAGAAGACAAGAAGCCATTCTGTGGGTCGCGCAAGAACGTCAAGATCTCCTTGTACCTTTTTGCTCCGGACGTCGAATTGTCGATGAAGACCACCGCGTTGCGACGGAATTTGGGGAGAAGGATCTTGAGGGTTGGGAAAGCCAGAGGGGCCCAGATGTCGAGTAGTAATGCGTCAATGGAGCCATCTTGGATATCAGCCGCTCGCAAAGTCGAAAGGAGGTCGCCCTCCAGGAGACGTAGCTGAGAAGGAAGAGATCCTTCGAAGGCTTCTCTAACATGTTGAAGAGCAAATTCTGCTTTCTTAGGCTCAAGTTCTGTGCCGATGATGAGGGCTGGGAGCTGGTCGGTGAGCGGTGGGGCTGTGGATGAAGTAGAGGCCACGTTATCGAGTACTGCAGCAAGCAGCCAGAGGAGAGATGTACCATGAGAAGTACCAGCTGTTTAAACGCAAGTGAACTTTGTCACATGAGTTCTCAGGTGTTGGACGACCAAAAACTGCAAAAGTATTAGGAAACTCACCCTCGACAACCCTTCGAGCGTTGATTGCTCTCAGAATCAGATACATATCCCGTGCTTTGTCTTCATCCAAAGCGACAAGCTTATCTTCAAACTTGTAGTGCTCCTGGAGATCTGACGGGTACGTGGGAGAAACACCGTTTTCCTGCTGGAGTGAAATGGCATGAAGGCGATCCACGACCGCCCTCAGCAATGGCCTATGTGAGAGTAGATGAGGTGTAGTTGGTGGAAGCTCCTCATATGCTTGGGATGACATGGCTTAGTGGAGGGTGATGTACAACGTAGACCTGAGGTGGAGCCTCGGTCAATTGTCGGGCGTCTCTATATTGTCTGCATGACTTGCCCTTTCATCGTGTGGTAACATGCAGTACATTCATGCAAAAAGAGGTGAGAGAGAGGGAGGCTTAACGTATGTGTGTATATATGGGCGCGAGAAAGGATACAATGACAAACAAGAATGGATGAGGTGTTCCAAAGAAAAACAAAAGAAATCACAAGCATAGACGGTCCAGGATACAGCGACTTAGTACCTGTTGAAGCCCAAGAACCGACGGTCAGAAAGGTGGCAGTAAAAAGGGCCCAGCGTACACACGGAAAAATCATTCAGAGCTCATCCCAACCAGTGTAGAGCAATCCCGCAAAGGTGCTAACGACACCGAGAGCAGTTCCAGCAAGAAAGTTTCTGATTCTCTTAGTTGGTCGAGAAGCGATAACAACTTGGGCAGAAGGGTTCGGTTGTCGTTGTTGTGGTGCAGGCTCGATGGTTTCGTCCTCCTCACGTTTACGTTTGACGCTGGCATTCATCTTGAGGGTTAAAACTTCATCTTGAAGCTGAATTACTTTGGCTCTGAGTTCAATAACTGTTTCTTCCAATGCCTTTTTAAACCCAAAGAAGGAGTTAGAGAACCTAACTACAGATTGCGACAGTAGAGATCCTCACCGAGACGTGTCCTTCGGCAGTAGCAACCCTGAAAATGTTTTCATCAAGGTTTCTATTGACTTCAAGAGTGGAGTCCTGAAGGACAGCGGTTCGTCCCTGTAAGCGAGAAGGGGTTAGCGAGAATAAAATAGCTTCACGAACTCAATAAGCAGATAACACACCCTCTCAGCTTCAAACATTTCTGTAACTAGCTCAATACGAGCACTAATGCTGTTGACAGAAGCCTTGACTTCATGCAAAGCCAAGGTTTCTTTTTCCGTAACAGCCTGCTCCTCACAGACCGTGCCATTCGCAACTTCGCCGACGGCGTCCTCAGGAAGATCCTCGTCTTCGACATCAGCCTCTGCGTCAATATCGATGTAACTGAAGCTTATTGGAGATGATTGGGAGAGTGGAATTGACGAGGATGAAGATGGGAACGATGTCAAGGTCGTCTTCTCGCTAGCAGCTTCTGCTGATTCGACGTCGGCGATCGTTGGTAATACTGGGAAGGATGAGACTTTGACGAGCGAGATGGAATTTTGTTCGTCTTCGACATGCATTCCGTCTTCACTAGCGACGCTCGAAGTAACCGAGGCGATAAGGGGGCGTTTCTCAATTGCCATAAGAGCGGCGCTGTAGGTCGACTCTTCGACGGACAAGGATCTTGACGGAGAGGAGTTGTCGAAGGTGATATCAGCATGGTCATACTGTTGAGTATGTGACCAGTCGACCTCAACTTCGAGTTCTTCATCTGCCCCAGGGTGTTTGGCGTCTTCGTCGATTTCGGAGTAGTCGTCGTCTTCTCCCTCCTCTTCCTCATCGTGCTCTTCAACCTGGTCCTCTTCTTCACCCTCTACGTATTCTTCCAGATCGTTTTCACTAAAACTCTCTTCAGCACTGTCGTACTCGACGTGTTTTAGTTCAATGCCTTCTTCGTTGTCTTCGACAAAAGCACTCTCATCACGTGCACCAACTGGCTCTTCATCAAACTCATCATCATCTTCTTCTTCTTCCTCTTCCGGAACTTCAAATGTACCTGACGATGAGCGCGCTGGTAGAGCAATCACCGCTGGTTCAGAGCTGGGCAAGGTGTCAGCCTGCGTCAGGATAGGTGTTCGATTTTGGCCGATAAAGATCTCGACTGTCAAAGGTTGGTGAACGATATTGTGCTTGTTGACAAGCTTTCCAAAGGTAATGGTGGTTGGGGCGAGTCTGCAGAAGGCAGAAGAAGTCGTCAGACCATCGGCGGTGAGGGGGTCCGTTTCGCCTCAAAGGGAGACGAGGGAAAGGGCACATACTCGTCAGAACTTAAAACAAAGGGAAAGCCAGCTTCAAGCCTGTTGAAACTAGCAGAGTCACCGATAAAGGTGCCATGCATTGATCCTGTTTCAAACGAGGCAAATGGATCAGAAGAAAGTCCCAACTTGTGTAGGATAGATAAGCTTCATTCACCAGAATCGACCAAGATAACGGATCCATCCTTCCAGGTCAACGATGCATGGTTCTTGCTCATGACAGGGCATGCGAAAGTCTATAAAGGAAAGAAAGTAGGACGTCAGTACAGGTCTAGAAGGTGAAGATCCCGGGAACTTGATCGCCCCACTCAAGCAGTCCTCGAACGACAGGAGAAAGGGGAGCCATCCAATAGAAATCGCTCACCCCGTCGTCCTCCAAGCTAGCAGAAGTCCCACTAGATGCTCTTCCTAACATGATCGACTTCTTTGAGGCACCATCAAGGCTGAACTTCTTGACCAAAGCCCCAGAATTGGGCGCCCGAAGCCAGACGGTGGTATCTGAACAGAAATGTCCAGATTTCGAGTCAGTTTGGACAGTTGGATGCCATCCTACAAAAGGGACGAGCTACTTACTGCCTTTAGAACTCATTATAGGCCTAAGCTGGATGTATTATCTTGAGATGGTGGTGGATGCCAGTTAGGTTCACCACGGGGGGGCACGCGTAGACATTATGGCTACTGGCAAGATTCCAATTTTCTTCCAGGTAAATATTACTTCAAACAAACAGCAGGAGTTGGATAACTACGTTTTCTCTAGTGATAAAGAAATATCTGGGGTCTTTACGATTCTAGATTGATCAACCCCAGCTCGTGCAAGACCTGATTACCAACCTTCAAGGGCTTGAACGTCTTTCCATCATCCCCAACCAGCTCCGGAACCCACTCTTCTTCTCTTCTAGCCTCTCGTTCTTTTTGCCCCTGAGCTGCAAGAGCAGGAATGGGCTCCAACCACACGTCGGATGAGAGATGCCAGAACAGTGTCGACGAGATTCTGATCAATGGTCTGTTTAGGTGAGATCTTGACTCCATGGCTACTTTAGTTTCTGGAGTGCAGATCACTTCATGGTAGCCAGCTAATAGAGACAAGACAACAGCGAACGAGCGACAGTTGAGAACAAAAGCAAGAAACCAAATGAACGAGCGATGATTCAGAACGTGTATACCAAAGGACGTATGCAAAAAGAACGAAAAGTTCAAAATAAAGAGGCAGAAAACTTACCCATGATTAGTCCACCTGTGAGGATTTCGATTTGCTTTCCTGCTTGGACTAAAAAGCAACCATCCGGCACCTTGACGGAGATTCTGGTTCCAGAGTTTCGTGCCCTGTAAAGAACGCTGTCAATCTGAGTGTTTGACACGGGATGCATACATATCTTTGATCTAATGCTTACCAGATGTTGAGGCCAGGGTACCGTGACTTCCCGTGAATGGTGACTGGCGGACAGCAAATAGTTCCTTTAGCTGTCTGGAAATAGATGGGTTGAAAGGCATCACTTACTGAAATTCAAGTCCGTATGAAAGCCAGCCTGGAAATATAACATGGAAATACTTCAGTAAGAAGAGGAAAACCAGGAAAAGCAGAGTGACCGTATTCCTGCGACGCGGGAGTCAGACTGTCTGTTGGAACTCGCATTCTCATCTCGAGACCATGATCGCATCGACTACGACAGCACCTCTGGAACAGAAAAGGAGACACTAACAAAAATAGTCCCGACCTCCTTTCCATATAGGGTCAGATCTGTTGCTGTCGGCGCCAACAAATGAGGACCATATGTCCCTTTGTCTTTAAAGGCGCCCTTTTCCAACCCGAGTCCAACTTCCAGCATCTCACACAGCAGCTCCACAGTTGAGATCATCATTCCGCCGAATCTGTCCAGCTGTGTTTGCCAGTTCTGTTAGAGCGAAGAAGAGCCTCAGTGGCTGGCGCGGTGTCAAGGAAGACCGTTTACAAACTTACAGCATCTTTCAACGGCGTTGCCGGTAAAATTGGAAAGTCTGTTGGATAAGGCGGTTTCTGTTGAATCTTGTGATAGAAGCGGCACTTGGGGTCGAAGAAGTCCTGGTCGGGAATCCTGATAGGCCTCTGATCCTCAGCAAGACCTTGAATGACCTTCTGACAACGTGTCTCATTCGGATTCCCACATTTCGGCGACTCCTTTCCTGCGAGAGTCGTCCGACGTTGGTATCCAGGCTTGGTCTCTTCGTCCTTTTGGAGGATGTCGAGGGGCTGGTTGAAGTAGTCCTCGAACAAATCGAGGAATTTGGAGTTGATCTCTTCGTTGTGGGCTGTGGGTGACTTCACGATAAGAGCTGATTGGGAGATGAGTGCCTCTGCGGCCTGAGGAGGAAACGATATCAGACTACGTGTTCGTTTCGTCTTCGCTTCGATGCATTTGAGCTCACCTTTTTACACTCCTCGACAGCTAGTGGACTCGTGGGGTCTTCCAGATACAGAGCCAGATCGATGATAGCGAGATTGGCCATTTCTGGAAGCGTCTTTCTGTCACTTCAATATAGGAGAGCAACTATTCGTTGGTGAAGGCAATGAACAACGCGAAGACTGGCTCTTTGCAAGTCACGATTTCTATCAATTGCTGGTTTTAGATTCCTGACTAAGAAGAATAACCTGTTCTATTGTAGATGAGGATCCCAGATTATTTGATGGTTAGGAAGAGGCCTGCATGTCGACTCCGCCGAAAGTGCTGGGCACGCCCCACCTAAGCGACAGTTTCACCACATGTGCGATCTCATAAAAATAATAAAGCTGAGAAACTCGTGATAATTTCATCTGCGGCGAAAAGCATAGATTTCGTAAGAACGTATCAAAATTCCTAACTTCGCTTCGAGATCCGTCGTCTGACAACCTCAACTCAATCCAGTATCTCTGCGCGCCCATCATCTCCAATCGGATGTGCAGACCCAAGTGTCGACTGCCTATGCCCTAGCTCTCAGTCACTGATTTCCACCATAACGAACCAGTCGATCGACCTCCCTCCGTTGCGGCATTTCCGAAAGAAGAACTACGTCGCATCTCGGAGATCATTCATTCTCACTGATGTTCTGAACTTAAAACGGAGATCGCATCGCTAAGGACGTCAAACAAGGTTGGTTCCTGCTCATTTGTTTGTTGAGTCGGTAGTGGTGGTGAGATATCGACATGTTGGGGGAGATAGAAGAAGTCAAAGTCAGGTGTCAATGAAGGCTGATGATGTTGCTGCAGCTGCTGATTGGGAACTTGGGCTCCCCTCAACTCGCCTAGGGCCAAGTGATAGTTAGGTGGTGACTCTTGGAATCCCTCCCACACGTGAAGAATGACAGATTTTGGTTTGATGCCGTTCGGCAGCTCGGGCTTGGACAATTGTTTGTCCACATCTTTGACTGTGAAGGGACATACCTCCATGAGGGTGTTGACCAAGATTTCCCACGATACGGACTCGAGGTGATCGCAGCCGCCGTCCAAGAGGATTTCGGCGATGGGATCCCAAAAGGTGGAGAGATCTTCCATCTCTGCTTCGCAAGTCGTCATGAACCAGTCGTGTTGAATCTGGACGACAAGTCGGCGGAGCCTGGGGTAGGAGCTAGTTGGAATCATCTGGCTGACGGGGAAGATGATCAGCTCCTCAACATTGAGGAAGAGGTTGGGGAGACTGAGAAATGGGTCAACAGCATGCTCTGATGGCCAGGATTGGAATGAGATTTTGGGGGGTGAGACGTCACCAAGAAGTTGGAGCCAGAGCTGGTTTTCGTAGTTGAAGTTGGGATTGATGAGGAACTCGAGGTGGGTCAAGTTGGGGAACATCTCCGACCCATCTTCCTTCGAAACCAGTGTAAAGTGTCTGAAACAGGCTTCATGTACCGCCCAGTCATCCTCAGCGTCGAACCAACACGCGAAGTCCAACTTCACCTTCCTGACCCTCGAGAAATTTCTTCTCCCATTTTCATACCCAAAGTACTTGATCCCACCCCACAAGAAGTCTAAAGCCATGGCAGACGTCTCTGATGCGATATTTATCGTCTCGTAGAGGAAGCCTTGACCCCATTCCTTGAAGAGCTTCGACACGGTGAGGACATCCACCGAAGATCTGGTGGACGGCTGGACAGCAAAGGAAAGGATGTGTTCTGTCACTTCAGGTGGGATGCTGTCGAACCAGCATGTTGGATGGACTTGGGTCAAGCTGAGCTGGGCGAGGTTGCTGCTGAGGGTCACGCAGGCCATGGTAGCTGAGAGTACAATAGAGTGTGGGTTTGACAGCTTCGAATACCACTCGGAATGCTTAACTACTTACTGTGGATAATTTGGCCTGCTTTTTACTCACTAGATGTAAGTGATGGATTCGAGCCAGAAAACGGCAAAGTCCAGCGAACAACGAAACTCTCAATTGAATTTAGGAGAATGGAATATTCAGGGAGCTCCCAAATCCCCTCTAGTCAGTCATTCTTATCTCTTCATTGAGAGAAAGAGACAGATATCTTACTTTCGATCAGAGCTCTGGGAAGGGTTTCGAGCAAAAATCAAAGAACAGTACTGAGCGACAGCTGCAACTCGCATTCTCCAGAGCAGATGCTCAGTTCCCAGAAATCACTCTGCGACTGCAAGCAGTGAGACGGTGGATAGAGACTAGGATCAAAGTGATATTGCCTCGGTGGAGATGGTGAAGTGTGTGACTGCGAAGTGTCTGTATGTTGCGCCTGATCGCTGAGCGGTGGAGAACTCAGGGGGTCTCGAATCATTACGCTGATGGTACTCGCTGCTTTTCCACTGTTTCTGCTGGAGCAGGTACGTTCAAGATTCTTCCAGACTTCTATTCCTTCACTATCACGTCATCTACTACGAAATACTTGAGAAGCCAGCAGCAAGACATCTCGTACTCGCTTCCTGACAACAGGCTCGAAGTGGGATTGCTATATGGGTTACTTCATCGCGCTCCCAACAAAAGAAGGAAGAAGATGGAGAGAGGGTAGAGGTGTAGTTCTTCAATAAGGATTTTGATTATTTTCAATTTAGAAGAATCATTTTACTTCCAGTGTTGTTCAGATCGTTTTGAAGACCCCCAGTCAAAGAAGCGCGCTCTTGGAAATCTTGCAGTCGCGCCCCAATGCTTCCTTTTTTAAAAAAGGAAAAGAGAAAACGTCAAAATTAGCAGTGTCATCTGCTGACAGTACCATAGCTGGGACCAAAGACATCATCGCATGATCTACGCTATCGAGAAATCGAGGAACCTAGCAAGATCGAAGATAGAAGGTGTCATCGCAGCTAGGTTCTCAATTACCTCCGTCGCATCTTCTCAGAGCTCCGTTTCGATCGGGCCAGAACGAAGTAACGGAAACTTCCTAGGGTTCCTCGTGGATCAGTCCCTGGCTCTAGCTCTAAGCCTCCTCCGTCTCCTTCATCATCGGTACAGAAAGAGCAGATGCTGGTTTTCCTATTGGCACTGGTTTCCATATTGGAGTGACTAAGTAATTGCTCAGTCCTCATCCTCTTCCGGTATGAACTCAATCTCGATATCGACGCCTTCGTCTTGAAAAAGGAATGTGGGGGAAGATGTGTCGTTGGAAGGACCACGCCAGACATCAGTAAATCCTAGACGTCGGTTTAACAGCGTTCGGGAGTCGAGAAGACTGTAGGTGTTTATCGACGTCCTGTGTCGTGAAAGGGCATTTTTGAAGATCTGTGTTGACCAAGATGTGCCACACCACACTCTCCAGCTTCTCACACCCGAGCAGGATGTCTGAGATGGGATCCCAGAATCCATCTAGGTCAACGAGCTCTTCAGCGAGGGTCGACATGAAATAGTCATGTCGTAGCTCGACGTTGAGTCGACGCAGGTTGGGGTATTGAGTCTTGATCATCCTCCCGATTTGATTGATGGTCAAATCCTCGACCTTGGAGAACAAAAAGGGGACCCCGTCGAAGGGATTGGCGGTGGTATCAATCGGTTGGGGTGGCCATGCTTCCATCGAAATTTGTCGAGGGGCAACCTTACCGAGGAGGTGCTGCCAAAGTCGATTGTTTGAGAAATTCCTGATCCGGAATTCGAGGTGATGCAAGTTAGGAAACATTTCATAGCTGTCCTCCTCCGAAAACAATTCAAGGTTCCTGAGGTCTCCATTCATCCACCCAAGCCAGTTCGGGAAATCCAACTTCAGCCGTTTCACCCTCAAGAAGTTCCTCCTTCCATTCTCATACCCGAAAATTTTCACCATCCCACACAGGAAATCCAAGGATAGCGCTGACCTCTTTGTCATGACAATGACAGTATCGTAGAGGAACCCCTGACCCATTTGTCGAAAGAGCTGCGAGACGAGGAGGATTTGGACTGACGACGCTGAGGATGGCTCAACGGCAAAAGAGAGGATGTGCTTTGTGACTTCGGGTGGGATCGTATCGAAGAAGCTTCGAGTTGGCGCTGGTGTCATCGTGGTTGTTTCTGGATCTATCGCGGTTAATGGGGCAGAGCTCAGTTAGAGAGGGGCGGTAATAGCAAGAGATTTTCCACCAAATCCAGTCTCAAAGGAGTAGGTTGCTTACTTGAAATAGGAAAAGCTGCACCAGGAAGTGTATCTGGGGGATTTTTACAAATCACAAGGGAAGCCCTTGACTAGCAGGAGGGACACACACACGTTCAGCGCACTGCGCGACATAATAGTCTTCCAGGAAGATGCCAAAATTTCTCAAAAGCTCCTGACTCTTTGAAACAAGTTCTACTTCTCATTCTTCATGTTCCAAAGTGATGCAATAATAATTTGGTTTTAGACAATTTTCGAGGTCAAGGCCCTCGAAAAACAAGCGCGCTTTACTTCCTGACTCCCTCCCAATCCCTTGCCTTCTAACTTCCTTCCTTTGTCCTTCTTTCCTTCCAGGCTCTCCTTTCGGTCCCCTCAGTGTACGTATGGTCAAATTAATGTTGGTTTGGCTCGATAAGTAACGTAGAACCTGAGTTAACCATTCTCATTTTCCCCTCCCCTGCCTTCATTATTCCCGTTCCCTTTTCTATGACCCATAGCTTCTCTTAATGTGAGTTGAGCATACAGACGTTTTGCACTTTGTGTGCTGTAGCTCTGTCTAGTCGTTACCTTGCGTTCACGCTGTGGGTCCTTCGTCTACGTTTACTGACTCCTTACATGTTTTTTCTCCGTACCCACAGTCCCTTGGTCCATCCTCCCGAAAAGCATGGCTGCGGTACAGCGACAGCCACTCTCTCAACAATCGATCAATACCCCAGCAAAGAACTTCAGAATGCAAGATTCGAAATCTGTCGAGGTTTCCTCTGACTTCAAGCGTTCAGTGCTCGCCAACATGGAATTTGAAGGTGGGTGACGTAGACTACGACACCAACGTGAAGTTGAATATTGATGAGCCTGCTGTTGCTTTCTTTCGAGTAGTGGAACACAAGATCCTTCAGTTTGCCTCCCTCCACGAAGCGCTCCTCACGTCCTTCAGAAACCGACAAGAAATCGAAATCTCTAAAATCCCACTGACACTACGAAACATGACGGTCCGTGAGCTCGGGGAAAACTGGAATGGCAACCTTCAAGGCACGTTTGAGAGTATCGTTAGGGAGAAGTTGGAGTCGAAAGGGAAAGAAGATGATGATTCAGTTTTCAATGTCAAAAGGTGAGTGTTGCCATGGGACTAACCGAATTGTTTACAAATATTTAAAAGAGGTCGTTAATACTGATTGCCTTTCCTGGTTGGGCCAAAATCCTTAGGAAACGGAATACTGACGCCTCCTCAAACTCGAATAACACAACCAAATCTACTAACTCAACAACCCAGCCTCCTACCCCTTCAATCTCCCACAAATTCCACCCAGCTCTTCCAAAAACACCACTCGTTGGCTCCTCATCTACGACGACGGGGTTCCGCCGTCCACGACGAGGCGAGTCCATCGCCGTCTCAACCAACGGCTCGCCCTTACAACTCTTCGACGAGGAAGAGCACATCCCGACGGAAGATGGCCCAGGAGAAGGCGAGGAGTTTGATGATGCTGAGCTGGAGCTTGAGGACGAAGAAGAGCTGCTGAAGAAGATGAAAGCGCAAGCTGGTGGTGCGACGACGGGTCTGGGAATCAGTGCGGGCACGTCAGCTGCGTTCGCCACCAAAGAGCCGACGAAGCTTAATAATAGAGGGAGAAGGGCATCAACGATCGTATTGTCCCGCCAACGCAGCACCGACTCGGTAAAGCAAGCGTCGGCGGCTGGCTCGGCATCAACGATTCACATTCCAGTCTTTGCTGATGGGACGACCATCAGCTTCAACCCAGACTTCGACTCGCCCAGTAAGCTCGAGGAGATGGATATATCTGACAGTGCCAAGAAGGTTTGTCTAGTCTTTCTTCCTTGTGTTTGTGTGTGAGAAGAGAATCGATCGCTGACCAGATTTCCGTCCGCAGGCGGCTAAGAAGGCAATCTTCAAGAGGTTCCAAGAGTTACAGAATAAGTGGGGGTCTTTTGATTACTCTACTTAGCCCAAAGTTGTTCAAATGATTTCCATTTAGGATAGCCTGGTGGGGATCTGAGAGGGCGGAATCATCTATTTTGGACGGTGTATCTTATTTGACGATTTTGTTCATATATCTTTTATTTTCATTTCATTTCTCACTTGATTTGTATCTCTGTATCGTATTACCGGCGGTCAAGTTATCGCGTAGTTGAGCAAAGGAGGCCCTGCAAGCATAAAGGTATAACACTGGACTACCAATAACATCCACCAAGAATAAGAAATTGGAGAAGAAGAAAAAGCCTAACAAAGCATATAGGTACACTAAATTGATCTCCGCACTCCAAAGTAAGGTTGAATCAAGACCATTAGAAACTGTATCTGAATTGTGGATTTTGTTTGTCGGTCAGATCGTCAAAAGCGAGATCATGACCTCTATTGGCGTCTTCTGCATCAGTTGGAGTTGTCTGTAAGAAAAAAAAAGTCAGACTCAGACTGCAGTGGATGAGCTTTTGACAGTGAATGCTCACTTCGCCCAAGATATCCATCGCCTCCTTACGCTTCTGAGCGTTCCTCCATTGATAGTAGAATCGCATTCCGATAAATAGAAGGATTGAACAGGAGCTGAGAAAAGACGAATGTTTAGTGGGGCTCCTTTCTTTCAAGGGCAACAAGACTCACTAGCAAGTGATCGCTCCTGCAAAAGCGTGTCGATAGTGAGGAGCATCCTTAGCGTAGAACAATTGTGGAGCTACAGCATTTCCAGCCGCCCATGCGATAAATGTCATCGCGGTGACGGTTGCTTTCTTAGTTTGCCCAGCTACGTTTCTATCAAATACAAAGAATATCAGCTCTCTGGCCAACAGCAGAAAAATGATCTCACGCACCTGGTAAGGAGGGAGAATGAAAGTGAACTCTGTGCGTTGAAGAAGATTGTGCAGTAGAATGCAATCAGAAGACCAGCGCCATGAGCTAGGTTCATTACCAAAGTAAGCTTCTGAATCAAAACAAAGATAATAATTAATTTGCTTACCTGGATTATTGGGTACAGTCAAAAAGCAGATGGCAGAAAGGATGTTTGGAATCGTAAAGATGAGCATAATCAACAAGGTTTGATTCCACCTCGTTGCTAGCCAAGCAGCTCCGAGAAGGACACAGATTTGGATGGATCCCTGCGCGATGGAGAGAAGATCTGCCTGAAAAGCTGTAAATCCCAGAGATCCAGTAATTACGATATTAGAGTAAGCCCCAAGACCTCCAGGGACTATGTACACATCTTCCGTTAGTGAGGCACTCAGAAAGGCAAGCGAACATTCGTACCGGTGTTGAGAAGCTGAATTAAGACAAACAGCCACGATTGCGCGTCGGATACGGCTTCAATGAATTGTGACTTCTTCCACACCTTATTTTGGATACCAGTGTCACTAAGCAACCAAAGTGAGCTGGAGTAGTGGGTGAGGACACGCGAGCGGAATGCTTACTTCTGTCTGACTCGCTCAACCATCTTTTTCCTGTCTTCTTCACTGAAAAATCTTCCTGCTCGCATTGGAGAGTCGGGGAGCCAGAAAGCAACGAAGGTGCCCCAACACACAGTGAGGATTCCAAGAACGAGATACATTAGTTGCCAGTTCTTGACTGCAGCTCCATGGATATGTGAGAAACCTGGACAAAAGACCTTATGCTAGTCAGTGAACTGCATTAAGAAGAAGATACAAAAGAAGTTAGGTTACCGTAGGCAATGAGACCTGAAGCAGAATTATTACAGGGTGTCAGCGGTGATTTGTGGTGGAAATGTAAACGAAGAGCTGGGTTGTTACTCACCACCAACAGCCGTTTGTAAGCCATTCATGCAATACCAAAGTGCAATTCTGCCAGCCTGCTCTTCTCTCTTGTACCTGTGAGGGAGAATAAGTCAGCGTGGTCGAAAACGAGCTGCAAGAAGATTGAGATTCAAAACCAAACGTACCACATGGATGTGAGCATCAAGAAAGTGGGCTGAATGCTGCACTCGAAGACTCCAAGAAGAGTTCTTAAGACGCAGAGTCCCGTAAAGTTGTTGGCAGCGGCGGTACAGCCGACCACGATGCCCCAGCTGATAATATTGAATGAGAACCATTTGGCGACAGGGAGTCGTTGGATGAGCCAATTCTGTGGGAATTCGCAAACCAACACAGCACAGTATACCACAGTAGTCAAAAGCGAGTCTAATGGGAAGGATTAACGGCGAGAATTTGTCAGTATTCTCAGTTGCGCTTTGAAATAGAAAAAAAAAACATCGGCGCTCACATTCCTGCCCGACAAGATGTGCATCTTTTTGAATACCCATGATTGAAGCAAATGAAAGTGTGCCTTTGTCTAACGACTGGCAGAAGTAAGTACCAAGCATCACAACAAGCAAATGCTTGTCAATCATCCGCTTCAAGCGTTTGTTTTCTTCGGGCGTGATGGTGATGGACTGGTCAACAAATTCAGCAATCTCTTCATCCATGATACCTTCCAGCTTAGGTTGGAACTTTGGATGTTCTACATGCTTGATGTCGGACTTGTTGTCGGTGAGGAACGACTCCGTGTTGCTCTCCTGCTTTTCTAACTGGTTGGTAGTAGCCATCTGCGATAAAAGACGAGAAACAAAGAGACATCACCAGCCAGTTAGTTTGGAGACCAATAAGAAACAATAGGTGGGGGAAATGGGAAAAATCGGCGACAGGTGGCTTGAGGTTGAGACAAAGCTAGAATGGAACGGGTTCACAGTCCTGGTAAACAAACGAGGCGTACCTTCTGCAAATCTTTCCGTGTCGCAGGTCCAAGCGGTGGTAGGGATCAAAGAATATTCGAGGAGAATTGTGGGGGAGCTATGGAGCACCGGTCCTCTCCTATATATACAGGCCGAAGGTAGCGAGCCTCCCCCTTTACGATGAGCGATGCCACTCTATTTGCTACGGTTTATTCTGAGCAACGGTAACTTCGCACCGTCGGGAAAATGCTGCTGAGACTCCTCTGAGCTAGTTTTAGATGAAATAGATCACAAGACCAACAATTTGTGGACCGGAAACCGATGAGAAATGCTGAGACGCCGTAAAGCGGCCCGCTCGCTGCCAGACGTGATCGTAGCAGCGGCGAGGTTTTGATTTTGCTAGTCTGTCTCCACCTGCCGTTTTCCCAACCCAAAACAGCCTCTCTCCTGCTGAAATCAAGATGGCACAGGTTTCATATCCTCAGCTCACCGAGGCAGTCCGGTTCCCTCTGCTCCCAAATATCGTGAGTGACGGCATCTCCGGACATGTTCCAATCCTGTTGACACCCAACGCCATCTCCGTTCCAAAAAAAGACGCAGAAACGATTTAACCAGTTTGTGGGTGGACACTTTGCCCCTTGGAATCTCTCAAGTGCCCTAGACTTGGATCGTAAAGATGATAGGGAACATGTCCAGATGTGGAAGTGGTCTCCTCCGTCGGGAAAGCCTTCGTTCGACGAGGCGAAGGCCAAGCTCGACGACCCCTCAGCACTCGAACCCTTCGAGCCTGGAATGCTTCTTGGTAAAAGCTGGAGCAATCACTGGCTTCTTGTGAAGCTTAAGATACCAGATGAATGGAGGAAATTGAAAATTCCAGTCATATGTGTGTGACCAGGTTATTTGTGCTTAAGCAGGTTTTGCGATCTGACCATCTCTCCATACTTTGCAGTCGAATTCAACCCATCTTGTGAAGCTTTAATATTCACCACGGAAGGTCTCCCTCTACATGCCATCACCGGGGGTGGAAACAGCTCAGATGGAGGGATTGAGGGCGGAGAGGACTCGAGGATTGACCATGTCATTCCAACCAATGCTGTCGACTCAAACGGGATCTACACCTGTATCATTGAAGTCAGCTGTAATGCTATGTTTGGTGTTCCTCTGAACGGATTCAGACACCAGCAACCAGATGTGAGTTCTTTTCGCTCGATACTGCCGTCGTTTGCCTCACTTGAGGATGAGATTTAGTACAACAACTCAAATTTCTTCTTTATACAGATGAACTTGCCTTTCTATCAGCGACAAGCTGCCCTCGTCCTCCCAAATCCTGAAGCTCATGGTCTTCTGCACGACTTCAACATCTTGAAGCAGATTGGTACGTGGCAGGGTTGTTGGTCACTCAGGCTCTCTTCATTTCACTGATTCCAATTTGGTTTTCCCTTTTCTAGCTGATGCCCCCCACAAAACCACATCCAGTCTCTCCCAACGCGCGCTGTATGCGGCCAATGAGATCCAGAGTACGTTCCGACCAGGACACAACGACACCATCGCGAAGTGCAGAGCCATTGCCGAGGAGATTTTTGGTGAAGGCTGGCAGAAGAACATCGATGAGCTCTGGAAGATGCCGGATGATGAGGCCACTGTCGTCGCTGTGGGTCACTGGTTAGTAGCTTTTGTCTGCCAGTCTCCTTTTGCTTGAAGTGCTGATTTTGTGCTTCGTTTCTCTTATAGTCATATTGATACGGCCTGGCTTTGGTCCTACTCGGTCACTCAGCAGAAGATTGCTCGAAGTTGGAGTTCCCAAATCGATCTCATGGACAGGTACCCTGAACATCAGTTCCTTGCATCTCAAGCGCAACAGTATTACTGGCTAGAGACACTCTACCCATCTCTATTTGAAAAACTGAAGGAGAAAGTCAAGAGTGGTCAATTCCAGCCTACTGGTGCTTGCTTCATCGAGGTCAGCCGTTACCTTTAAAGCTGCAGTAGGGAGCGCCTTGTACTGACGACTGCTTTCCATATAGATGGACACAAATTTACCTAGTGGAGAGTCTCTATGTAGACAATTCCTCTACGGACAGCGGTATTTTGAGAGCAGGTACGTCTTTCAAGGAGATATATATATCACTGAGCGCTAATCATCGATGCACGGTACAGGTTTGGCAAAAAGCATGATGTTTTTCTCCTTCCCGACACGTTTGGTTACTCTTCTCAACTCCCCCAGATTGCTCGGCTGGGTGGCACTGCCAATTTCTTCACTCAAAAGCTTAGCTGGAACAACATCAATGTCTTCCCCTTTAGCTCCTTCAACTGGATTGGAATTGATGGAAGTCAGATTCTTACCCACATGACACCCATTGACTCGTATAACGCCCAGGCGAACTATCTCCAGGTCACGAAGGGGGCGACTCTTAACAAAAACATGCAGGTCACAAACTCCTGTGTGATGCTCTTCGGCAACGGCGACGGAGGAGGAGGTCCTACGGTGAACATGCTTGAAAGAGTGAGTCTTGGTGTCTCCCATTTTTTTATTTTAAAATCAAATTGCTTGAAATTTAATTGAGAATCCTTTTGTCTATTGGTATTGGTAGTTGAGACGATTGCGCGCCGTAGGCACTTCCAACAGAGAAGCACCTCTCGTCAAGATGGGAAGCATCGACTCTTTCTTCGAGAAATTGCGTTCTAGTACTCTTAATGGTTCAAAGCTTCCAACTTGGAGGGGAGAGTTGTACTTTGAGCTACACCGAGGAGTGAGCAGTTTCACCTTTTCCGCTGAGAATTACTGTAATCTTACTTCAATCCCACTCTAGACTTACACTAGTCAAGCTGACCTCAAGAAGGGTAACAAGGATATGGAACGTCTCCTTAAGAATCTTGAGTTCTACGCGACGATCGCATCCTTGGTCGACGACTCGTTCGAGTATCCGAAGGAAAAGCTCGATGAAATTTGGAGGGATGTGATGTTGATGCAATTCCACGATGTCATTCCTGGTACTTCTATCAGTGCGTTGCTTCTCTTTTACTGAGTTTCGTTTCAATCGCAGCTGAAAATCTATTTTCTCCATCTTCTATTATCCATAGGAATGGTCATTGACGATACTCTGGAGCTTTACAGGAAGAACCTCAGCCTCACATCTTCCCTTTTGGACTCTACGCTGTCTGCTCTCTTCACTGCATCCTCCACCAAGAACCCAGTTGGCCAAAGCTATCTCAACACTCTGAGAATTCCAAGAATCGATGTTGTCGAAGTGCCGCGCAGTCACAATGGTAGCAATCAGTCTCTCGTCGATAAGAAAGAAAAAGAGTTCACCATCGTATCTTCTGGTGCTGAACGCCAGATCGCTCAGAGCGCCTCAGTCCCAGGAGCCTCGTCAGCTGAAGTGCTGAAAGACGGCTCTGTGGTCCTCAAGAATGGTAACATTCAAATCACCTTCAAAGATGGCCGCATCTCTAGCCTTCGAGACATTGCACTGGATAGGGAGCTTATGAGTCCTGGAACTACAGGAGGTCTCGTCATCTATGAGGATTTCCCCAACGCCTACGACGCTTGGGATGCCGAGATTGTGAGATGAAGTCTATCTCTGCTCCCTCTCCTCTATTCTGACTCTCAAACTTCTCTGTGATCTGATCCATAGTACCACTTGGAATGTGGTGACAGTCTCAAGTTTGACTCGGTTGCTGTTAAGGACAATGGTCCTATCCGATCTTCTGTCGTTGCCCTCTGTGCTGTAGGAAAGAGCAAAGTGACCATCACTGTCAGTCATTCTTATTTTTCTTTTTGATTCATTGAAGGCGACTGACCGACTTGTCCCCGTCATCCAGATCTCATTGGATTCGATCACCGCCACCACCAAAGGGGACAGCAGAAGTTTGATTCGCTTTGACACAGAAATTGACTGGCACGAAAAGCATCGCTTCTTGAAGTGTAAGTGATGCGTCGATGGCTATAGTTTCCTTCTAAATCTGACGTTGTCTCGTCTGTCGTGTCCTCCAGTCGAACTTCCTGTCGACATCCACGCTCCCAATGCCACCTTCGGTACTCAATTCGGTGCCTTAGAGAGACCAACTCACCGTAATACGAGCTGGGATGCCGCTAAGTTTGAGGTCTGTGGTCATCAATTCGCCGATCTGTCCGAGTACGGCTATGGAGTTGCTTTACTTTGCGACAACAAGTACGGATACGCCGTCGAAGGCAATGTAATGAGGTTAGTAGTTGATACCTCTTTGTCCCTGTTCTGAGAACTACGCTTACTGACAGTATGCTTCTCGCCTTCTTGAATTTGCGACTCGTCGTCGTGTCGTTGTGTTTTGTTTCCTCAGGTTGTCGATTCTCCGTTCAGCCACAGCTCCTGATCCTCTCCAAGACGAAGGCTACCACAGATTCAGCTTTGGTGTCTTGCCTCATCTGGGAAGATTTTTGGAGAGTGATGTTTACGTCGCATCCAACATCTTCGCCAATCCTCTCATTGCAGGTCAGTCTTACAACGTGCATCTCCTTCTCTGATTTGCTGCTTTCTGACGTTGGCTCTTTCTTCCCTTAGTTCCGCAAGCGCAAGATACGTTGCTCGAGTCAAAAGCTCTTGAGAAGATCACCTTCACGGTCGAAGGTCCCCAAGCTTCCACCATCATCGCTGAAACTGTCAAGAGAGGGGAAGATGACAAATTCACTAAGGGAAGCTCCAAGACCGTGATTGTCAGAATGTTTGAGAGTCTGGGTGGAAAATCTAAGGGGACATTCAAGATGTGAGTCGTCACTTCCATTCTGCTCTCGGGTTTTTGTTGCTGAAGTTTTCTCATGTTCAACCTGTCAGCACTGGACTCAAGGTTAAGGGAGCTGAGTGGACCAACATCTTGGAAGAAAAGATGTCTGATGCAGTATGGAAGACATCTGGGACCGACACAGTAGTCGAGCTGAATTTGAGAGGGTTCGAGATCAAGACGCTCAAGTTGACTCTTTAAAACCCGTCCAGGAAGACGTCTCGTATCTTAATCCATGGCTATAGCCAATCACTTGAGTTTGATTATCTCTGTGATACATATTTGTTCTTTGGTGATCCAAGCCGGGCCGTGATAGAAGATAACCACTCTGATAAATGATAAACAACACGTTTGACTATCACAAACGATCGACTACCACGATTTTTTCCTCTGGAACGAGACCACTTCAAAAAGGCCGAGTTTCCGGTCTCTCGTCTTTTCGTGTTCCCCACACTAACCACCGAGCTGCTCATTTACAATGGGACCAGCCTCCCGAGAACCCGTTTTGGTATTTAGCTCCCCTTCGGATGACTCTTCCTGTCCTCCGGTGAGGACAAAATCACAGGGAGAAACCCAGGACTTAGTGGCTTGTAGATCAGACGACTAAGTCTAATTAAAGTCAGGTGTTGATAAATCCAGAACATTGCGATCCGCTATCCGGTCGTCGCTCCATTCAGCTTCCCTAGTATAAAGAAGGAACGCCTCCTTTTTTTCTAACCCGTATTCTTTATACTCCGCAGATCATCACACCTCTCATTGTTTCTCAAGATGTCTCAGTCACAAGTAGAAGACTATCAGATCAAGGGTGAGAAGACTGAGCTCAAGGGAGAGGTCGAGTTCATCGAAACTCTGCCTTCGAAGCATGTCCACCTCAAGGATCAGCTCAAGTCAGAACTTGATTCGATTGGACTCTGGGACTCCATTCTCCTGTACAAGAAGACTGTCATTATCTGCTTGTTAGGTGGCTTTGTAGCGAGCACAGACGGCTATCAAAACACGCTGTGAGTCGCGCACTCTTTCATTTTTAACTCTCCTGCGATCTCTTTCTTTTTTCTACTCAGTAATAGCTTATATTTATTTATTAATTTTTGCCCAGATCCTCCTCTGTAATCTCCAACAAAGGATTCATCAAGCAGTTTTCTGGCGGTCAAAAGGCGATCAATCCAACTTATGTCTCTTCCTTTGGTGGTATCTTTAGGTCAGTATTCCCCTCTTTTCCTCAACATTTAGATTTCTAAAATTTACTCCTTGTTTCTTCAGTGCTGGACAAGTTGTAGGACAGTTCACAATCCAGTGGATGTGAGCAATCACTCCATCGCTGCCAAATACATTTGCGGTCGCTGAACGTCCACTTTTCTACACCTAGGTCTGACTGGAAAGGACGAAAAGTAGGAGTATTCACCTTCATTTTCATCTTGGTACTGGCTGTCATTGTCGAGTCAGTCTCATCGGTTTGGTGGCACTGGACTGTAAGTATGCCTTCCTCACTCTCGTCTTCTCGTCGAAGCTCTTTCTTCCACAGTTCCTCACTCCTCCTCCATAAACAGATTGCAAAACTACTGGCAGGTATTGGAATCGGTGCTTGTCAAGCGACTTTGCCAGTTTACGTCAATGAACACGCCCCTTCACAAATGAGAGGTTTCCTTGTTGTCGCATACTCGCTGTGAGTTCTCTCCAGCCTCATTGTTTTCCTTTTCCAGTCCCTTATAACTTATAAAATTACAGATGGTGGAGCTTTGGAGGATTGGCCGCGTCAATCGGTCTCACAAAGATGGCAAACGACCATCCACTCGACTACAAGACCCCCATCTACACACAATTCGGCATGTTGGGTCTGAGCTTCCTGGTATTTCTCTTCTTGCCAGAGAGCCCATGGTACCTGGCTTCGAAAGGCAAGATGGCTGAAGCTGAAAAGATCCTCCAGTATAAGTACGCTAACGTTCCAGGATATGATATTCCTCGAGAACTTGTGAGTACCTTGTCGGTCTTTAAGATTCACTTTCACCCCTGTGAGCTCTCTTTAACGGCATTTTTATTATGTTGCAACTGTTTAGAAAATCATTAGTTCGACCATCGAACAGCAGAGGCTCTGGGACATGGAGTCTGCTGCACAAGGTCCACTGGCGATCTTTAAGGGAAAGAACGGTATTCGATTTTTATCGCATCTTGGCCAAAAGTCCTTCAGCAGTTTGTAGGACTTTCTGTTTTTTGTGAGTGATCTTCACCTATCTAACAGGTCAGAGATACATAGCTGATGCCAAAAGTGTGTTTCGAACCGAACGATCTCTTGTTTCAAAGCTAATTACTCAACGTGAGTGCCATCTATTTCTTCTTGACCTCTGGGATTTGTTTCAGCCCTGCTTATCAATACACTTTCATCAGCTACTTCTTCCAAATCGCTGGTTCGAAGAATCCATTCAATGCGACCATTATTTTAGGATGCGTCTCTCTCCTCTCAGTCTGCTTCGATGCTGTCCTGGTTGACAAGATTGGAAGACGAAGAATGACATTAATCGGATTTACCGGAGCATGTGTAGGTGTGATTCTCATGGCTATCGTTGGATGCTTTGACTACACGAAGCCATCACTTGGTGCCACCCTCGTATTTGCTGGTGCTTTCGCCAACTTCTTCAACACCTTCCAATCGTCGACCTCATACGCCTACCTCACAGAAATTCCAGAGTAGGTATTTTTCAGATACTGGTGTTGTTTCGAACTCGATCTGATCACAGATCCCTTCCCGATTCTTTTACAAACGCACAGACAACGCTTCAAAGCAAGGTCAACTGGTTGGGGGCTGGCCTACTGCAACTTGTATGCTGTTATCTTTGCGTATACTGTTCCTCTAATGCTGAAGAAGTGGGTGGTGAAGACAGCGTTTTTGTTTGTGGGCTTGGGGTCAGTACAGATCGTTTGACTTCTTTAACCTTCTTTTCCCCTGACATTCTCGTGATGCCTTCACTCTGCACTCTCTACTATCACCTCAATTTTATTTTCCTCCGCTTGTCTCAATCAACTTTTTTTCCCTGGCTACAGCGTCCCGTGAGTTTGTGCGATTTTGGCTTTCGTTTGCGATGCGCCTTTTCCCAATGCTGACTCTGTCTTTGTTGTTACCACAGAGGAACTGTACTCGCATTCTTCATTATGCCTGAGACTTCCCAGAGAAGTCCAGCCGAGATCCAAGAGCTGTAAGTTGCTCGTTCCAGTGTCCATTTCAAACACTCAGATGGCACCTTTTAAGCTCTGACCGCCTTTCACTCTTCCACTGAAAGTTTCGTCACCAATGTTCCTCTCACAAAGTGGAGAGGATATAAGACGGATGTTGAGATAGACTTGGAGGAGCGTAAGAGAGCAGCAGGAGCAGGATTGCCTATTGCTGCTGTTGCTGCTTGAGGCGCAATGTGATGAAAGCAAAGAAATAAGTTATCGGTACCATTATTTCTGAGAAGGTCTAAGAATAGTTTCAGGTCAATTTTATGTATTCTGTGGGTATATTTGTTCCAGTGTAATCTGATGCATGACATAACAAACAAGCTCGAGCGCAATTTTACCCCAGCGCAGCGGTTCACCTCATGTTGTCTGACAAGTCGCTATAGGCTCTAAACCGAAGAGTGCTTGATATCATTAGAGCAGAATCAATTCGATTAATCGTCAATGACCCTCATACAGGCCTTGACGTGAAACTCTCATACAACGCAGCAGTTGAAGGTGAAGTAAAACGGCAACAGACACGGTAGCCCTTCGCTCCGACAATCCTGTCCCCACACTCATCCCGAAGGCACTATTTGAGCAACGGTACGATATACTCCGACCTCCAAATTACGAGAAGAATTGGAGGCGAAAATAATTTCTCAACTTGGCATCCGGTTTCACGAGCGGGCCGCTCCTCAACCCGTTGTCCCTGTGATCCCCTCTGATTTCTTAATATAAAGATGTCTTCTTGACTTATATTCTTAAATACTCTGCATTTCTGTTCTGGCAAAACCATTGGACATTATAGCGAGGTTTTTTAGTTGTCATCGTTCTTGCCCGTGATCCCGCCATGCCAGCTTCAGTCGATGATGCCAAGATTCCTATGGATACCATCAAACACGATGCCCCGACACACCTAGAGTATGGTCTTACTGGAGAAGAAGAACTCAAAGGTCGTGCTGGCATAGACAAAGAAGTTGGTGAGCACTCCTTCTCTGTTGCGTCGCCTCTGGAGGGAACGAAAAAGGTTGGCATAGCAGCAGGATGAACTTAAACTTGTACTTGTACTCCCAGCTGCATATGCTCTCAAACACGCTGTGGAGATTAGTCCTGAGGAGGACAAGAGGCTTCTCAAGCTGATTAGAAAGCGCATCTTTACGTTTATGCTTCTGTGAGTTTCCAACTCTTCTTGTCTAACCTAACCAATAAGAGGCAACTGACGAGCGCCCTCTACAAGAACCTACTGTTTCCAAACTTTGGATAAAAATACTCTGTGAGTAGACACTTATGGACTACCATCTCTGTTCTAACTCGCGCTCTCCGTCAATCTTTCAGCTCGTACGCTGCCGTGATGGGAATCAAAAAAGATGCTCATCTCAATGGCTCCCAATATGCTTGGTTAACAAGTTCGTCATCTTCCCGTTATACTGAAGCTTTACTATTCTGATTGAAAAAAGGTCTCTCCGAACTGACAATTTTCTGTTTACAATGTATTGTGATTCGCGCTCGATTCCAACAGCCATCGTATACCTCGCCCAGCTGATATGCGAGTATCCAGCCAACGTAGCAATCCAGAAACTTCCTATTGGAAAGCTCGTATGTATAGTAAGTAGAGCTCTTCCTTATTTGTTCTCAGCGAACTCGGGCTAACTTGCTTCTCGTTTTCAGTGTGTCATTTGTTGGGGAATAGTCGTTTCTGTCACCCCCGTTTGCAACAACTTCAGTAAGCTTCTCTTTCACCCTTCATCCGGAGATTCCCTCAATCATCGCTCACACTTTTGGGATTTGATCGCGTTACCTTTGACCAGAAACACTCATGGTGGTGAGATTCTTTCTGGGATCTTTCGAAACAGTTGTACAGCCGGGGTAAGCTTAATCACTTATCTACCAATTGTGTTTGCTGTCGATCTAGGACTGATCTGTGTTACAACCAACTTGCAACGAATCAGATTCCTTGCGATGACGGCGATGTGGTTCAAACGAGGCGAGCAAGCTGAAGTGATTGGATATTGGTATGGAATGAACGGGGTCACATCGTAGGCAATCCTCAAAGAAATCAACCGTTTTGGAAGACAAACCAATGACGAACCATTGCGTCTTCCAGTATCTTTACTGGCCTTCTCACCTACGCTTGCTCACATTTTAACGGACATGCTATCAAATCATGGTGAGTGAGGTGCCTTCATCTCCAATTCTACCGAGCTGGTCCCTGACTGTTTGACCATGAACTGTAGGCAACTGATGTTCCTGATTTTAGGCTTGCTGACTTTCGTCTGGGGCTGCTTCGCTATCTGGATTGTTCCAGATTCTCCAATGAGAGCAAAGGTGTGTAGAAATATCTCGAATAGAAAGCCACCCCCTGTGTGTACACATACTGACGGCAACTTACTAGTGCTACACTCTTGAAGACCGCGCTCTGATGGTGGAAAGAGTGAGAGAAAATCAGAACCTCCAGAACAAAGAATGGAAGTGGGATCAGTTTTGGGAGGCCATCAGGGATCCTCACCTTTATGCTGTGAGTGCTATCTTTCTCTTGACGAGGTACCTCTGACAGGAGCTGACTTGGAACTTTTCGCAGTATCTCGTTCTTCAATTCACGTCTACTTGTCCTGGTCCGTAACAGCCCTTGCAGAGCTTGAATAAATTTCTAACAATCACGCCTTTTCTTGAACATAGGTGGAGGAATTGGAACCTTCCACGGTCTCATCACGGTCGCCCTGGGATTCACTGATCTTCAAACTGATCTACTAGGTGAGAAGCTTCTTTCTCCGGTGACTTGGATTTGATCTCATAAATATATCTCTCCCTTAAAGCTATGGCCCAAGGAGCTTGGACTGTAGGATCAATCCTGGCAATTGGTTACTTCTCTAGAAAGATCCGCATCTTCGGGTCGCATACTATCATCTGGGCCATCATTGCTGCTCTTCCACAAATAGCTTCGGTGGTTACTATGATGAGCGTCCTTCCAACACCTTCCAACAAAGGAGGTATGCTGTTCGCCTACTACTGCTACCTCTTCGTCTCTGCGCAGGTCGTGCTCTTCTTCTCGCTGTCCACTCAGAACTCCGCTGGGGCTACCAAGCGAACGGTGACTGTCACTTTCACCTTTATTGGAAACGTTGTGGGAAATATGGGTAAGAGTTAATTTTAGTCTTTTCCAACATGTAAGATGCTAAAGGCTGTGATGCGGACATTATTTTGATTGGGCACACTTCTCTTAGTTGGACCTCAGGTCTTCGGAATCTCTGTTGCTCCAAGATACATAACGGGATTTGTGGTCTGTCTTGTGATGTACATCGTACAGATTTTGGTGTTGTGCTACCTGTGGGCTTCCTATCGTTGGTGTAATGCCCAACGCGACAAGCGACTGGAGGCGGAGAGGGGTACGACGGAGCAAACTCTCGAAGACCTTGACATCGCATTCGATGACTATACAGATAGAACCAATCCATACTTCAGGTACAATATCTAGGACGGACCGATGACTTGCCTTTGAAGTAACCAATTGACTTTAAGAAAACGTTGCTACTTTGCTCGCAACTACTCTGTAGATTATTTTATCCTTATCGCTTTGAGCTTTGAAGGAACTTCTGTTGTCACTTGGAAGAGTGAATCTGGCAGTTCAAATGTTACCATTCACCACCAGGCGTGATGGCCAACTTCCTTCCCTTACCCGTTGCAGCACGCCACAAAAACAATAATATATGTTGCTATATTGTTTTGTCTGGAACCAGACCCAAATGTCAATAAAGAAAAGGGTGATTCAAACCAGTGACGATGCGCTGTCATGCGCTAAGTGTGAGCTATCAGGTGCAATTGCATCCCTTACAAAAAATGGTTCGATGAGACGGTGATGGGACGATTTCCGAAGTTGTCGCCTAGCCAATACCACCTTCCAATAGAATAATTTATCCAAATTTAGGTACTTCAAGCTGCTCTAGTAGATCCCCACTATTCCTGGGCTGTCCGAAAAGCTGGGAGCTGCAGCAGCATGTCAGCTGTCGTCAACCTCAAGACGGTGCTGCGTCGAATCGCTGGAATCTCGTCGACCCACCCAGTCGAAGTCATCGTCCTTGTCTTCATTATCGTAACCTGGACGTATTTTCAGCTGTTGTATGCTGTCAAGAACTCAGACTTGTAAGTGCCCCCCTCCAGGTTTGCTCGACGTGTCACGACTGAAACGCCATTGCTGTTTGTCCTGACAATCCATCGCCCCGGCCAGCTTTTCTGATTCTTTACCAGCTTCCACTGCCATAAAAGGATCCACCATATATCGACCTTCACTCAGTTCAGATCCCACAGCCTGGCTCCCAGTTTCGTTAGACGATTGGAAAACCGTTAAAGACATTGGTAACTTACCCACCAGCTCCTTGGCCTCAACAGGCCCTCACTCAAAGACAACAAGAGCAGTACACGTTAAACAGGTCGTCCTCAGCGTGGATGCGTTCGAAAACCGAAGGAAATTCCAGACGGGGGCTCGAGAGCGCGAAGGCAGCGGCTCGAGGTTTTTCGAAGAGGAGGATGACGAGGAGGATGGCTGGCTGGAGAGTGTATTGGTCGGAGGGGATCTGGAAGAAATCCTTGGTAACAACATTAAGGAGCAGGGTCTCATGGCTGATTCAGTAAAGAAAACCCTTTCGGTCTTTGAAACGTACCTGAACGATGCTCTCTCAGCACCATACCACCATCTCTCAAATCACTCCAACTTCTTAGCTGGGTCGCGTACAAGCAGCGCAATATCGGAAGGATTCCCTCTCACCTTCTCCAACGACCTCTGTTATGTCCCACCTTCCACCTCTGATGCGCCGACAACACAATCGTGCTTTCAGCTTACAACCCTCACACCTCGAACAGCGCTCCTCACCTTTGCATTCTCAGTTCTGCCGAACTCTCTCCCCCCATCCTCAAACCTCCTACTCTCCAACCCACCAGTTTCACCAAAAGCGTTCTCCGCGCTCTTCGTCAAGAGTCTTCCTACATTACCTGTCTTCTCAATGGAAGGGATCTCCATCTCACCTCGAAATCCTGAATCTACCGCTGGAAGTAAAGTCTGGGGTGGGGAGAAGATTATTGCCGGAAAAAGGATCAGTGAGATGAAGTCCATGTAAGTAACGCATTTTCATGACGCCGAGTGATCAACATATGCTGAACACTCACTTTTTCTAGGCAATGGATGTCTTATGCAATCTTTGCATTGGTGATGCGCTTCTGGACCCTGGCTAAAGTGAGCTTTACCCTTTCTTTGCCCGTCCGACCTCGTTTGCTGAGCTGGACCTGTTCACGACTACAGCAAGCGGACTCTGCAGATATCTGCATCGTCCTATTTGGTTACATTGTCATGCATGCGACGTTTGCCAGGCTGTTCCTCAACATGAAGCGACTTGTTGGAAACTCGTTCTGGTTGGCTGGCGGGGTCCTGGTCTCATCAACCTTTGCCTTCTTGCTTGCGTTGTTGGGAGCATATCTTCTTGGGGTGCCGGTAGATCCTGTCGGTCTCAGGTGGGTAACTTAATCTGTGTTATTGCTATTCATGGTGCTGTAGCTAAGGAAACCTCTATCGTCTTTCCAGTGAAGCTCTTCCTTTCCTCGTCATCACGGTTGGATTCGACAAGCCATTCGCGTTGGCCAAATCAGTCTTCACCAGTCCAGACATCACTCCAGTGATCTTGAAAAAGAAACCTGTTATCGAACCTGGATCTTCTGATGAGCTAGCTTCAAAACCGGCTGAAAAGACCACGTACGCTTGGGCACCACCTGTACCAGCTCATCAAATCGTGGTGACTGCAGTGGACACTGTTGGTCCCTCTATCGTCAGAGATTTTGCATTGGAAGTTTTTGTCTTGGTTGTTGGAGCTGCTTCTGGTATTGGCGGTTTGAGGGAATTCTGTCATTTGGCAGCTCTGATCCTGATTGCAGATTGCTGCTTCATCTTCTCGTTCTACGTGGCCATTTTGAGTGTCATGGTTGAGGTCGGTCACATTATTCGTTTCCTTTCTTTTTTATTCTGAGACTCATTGTTTCACCTCTAGATCCACCGTATATCGATCATCAGAGGATTGAGATCTGGAAGCAGCAACGTTTCTGGAACTACTACTCCTGCCACTCCAAGTGATGAACGGGCCGGTGTCGTCATCAGGTCCAATGGTCTCAGAAGCGACCCCCCTATTGTCAACAACAACCCAACTGCTCGCCTAAAGCTGTTCTTGGTTTGTTCTGTTCCTTGTTGTATTTTATAGCTACGGTTACTGACCAGACTTGTTCTATAGCTTGTTGCCTTCATTGCACTCCATGCTTTGAATCTTTGTACAACCCTTACGGAATCCACTGCTCTCAAAAGGCACTCGGCGCACACACCGGTCGCATCCTCAACTGCTTCCCGCGTCGACACTAACAATCCAATGGTGTCACCAGTCCTTTCTGAGCTCATCCGACTACTAAAAGTGTCGTCTCTGAAGCGGTCGTTCCTGGTGCGGTCGTCAAGTCTGTCCTCAAGACGACCGTG
>MVAQ01000058.1:0-102840 GCA_014825775.1 Krasilnikovozyma curviuscula
GGATTGTGCTGAAGGTTTTGTCGCAAATGTCTTATTTTGAGAAGTTCTTGAGCGCTGGGAGCTGGATTTCACTTTCGCTGGTTGTTCACGCCTGAGGATCGTATTAGTTCGTTGGAATCGTTGATGTGTCTTTAAAAGGTACGTAACACTGGGAAAGAAAGGTCGTCTGTCGTTAAAGAAGAGTGAATGGGAAGAAGATGATAGATGGGCTGTAAAGAGCTGATTTCCGTTGCTGAATGTCGTAAAAGGTCGTAAAGGATTAGACGTGAGAAAGTTGTGTGGGAGGACGAGAAGGGATCCAAGCTCAGGATGTATCAGCTTCCTGATGCCTGCTACCTCCCTGACTATGCTCTCTGGAGGGGGTCGTCGTCAAGAGTCAACCCAAAAGAAGGGAGGGCACTCAAAAACATTCCAGAGCTTTGACCACTGTTGAGTGAAAGCAATCGCGAGCGGAATGACGGTCGGTCGCGTATTGACACAGGGGGGAATCGGATAACGGAGTGGGAGGTGACACCTATCGTTTTCGACAACCAAAACAGAGAATCTTTCTCAAGGATGATACACAGCAGTACTTGTGAAGAGGACCCTGATGCATCATCTGCTACTCAACTAATCCTCTACCAATATGTCCTCCTGATCTTCCTGGCTTCCATCGTCATCTGCTTCTTCCAGTGACGCTGAGCATGGAAGTGCTCTTCGCGTTGTCTAATGAACTCCTTGTGATTCTCATCGGCTTTCGCACCAATCACCTTGAGAGTATGAGGGTGGACGTTGTATCTGCAGCGCCAGAGCAGACAAATCGTCAGGCACTAGTCGGTCAAGAGCTGGAAAAAGCACAGATCAAACATCAACTTACTTCTTGGACAACGCTCCAAGTGACCACATCTTCGGATTTTCAGCCCTCAGCTTCAAAATTTCAGCAACCACGCTCTCACCACCAACCGCCGTGACCGCATCCGCCTTTTTCATACTCTGGTATCCCTCCGGCTGCTTATCTACCCTAGGTGAACTTGACGCCAATTTCCCTCCCGACGCATATTCCACCGGCTTTGTCCACCCTGAAGGTAAAACCCTCGCCTCGTGCTTCTTACCCTTTGACGGCGCATTGACTTCCTCAGTCTTGAGACCTGATAAAACGGTGGTGGTATACACTGACGGTTCGCTTGAAGGTGGGTTATACACAAACGTCGCTCCGGATGGGAGGTCGACTTCGTAGTAGTCGACGTGGGGTGTGAATCGTTGGAATTTCTTTCGTATGCTTCGATCAGTTCGGGTCATTTTCTGTTTGCGAGACCAGCCTCTGGCAAATGGATCTTTGTGTCGGAGCTGTTTGAGCCATGATCTGGTGAATCGCTGAGAGGAGGGAAGTGGGTGTGAGGTTGAAGATGTTGAACCGCCGACAATCGCGGGTGGCAGGAATGCTGATGTGAGAGACGGCCTGGCCAAAGAATTACGGAATGGGCTGAATACAGATGAGAGTGACATTCTTGAAAGTTGGTTTTGATGTGAAAGTAAGCTGGAAGAGAAATTACAGCCTAATTCAACCTCAACCTCAAACTGCTTGCAAAAAATTCCAGAATAAAGCAGGAACGAGCGAAAATAAGACTGAATGAGTCAGACGTCTATATAAGCCAAGTCTTCTTGCCATTTCAACTCACTTCTGGAGGGTGCTACTGATTTCAAGGTAGCGGATTTGGTCCAAGACGCAGAGTTCAGAAGACGGATGTAAAAACAATAGAAGAGGGTCAATAAAAACAGACTACGCTCCTTCTTCAATGCAAGGAACAAGTCAGAGAAAACCTACTTCTTGAATGTCAATGGATTCGAGCGGGTTGAGTGAGAGTTAGAAGTTGACGGCAGCGCTTGCTGTAGCGATTTTCTCGCGTGAGACTTCGACCATCTGTTGCGAAACTACATTTATTGAGTTTTCGAGCTGGGACACCGACACCTTAAGACGTCGAATTGTATATTACGATATCTTTGATGGGCTGCTTACATACAACAATCTGGAGCACTGCGCTACATCAAGGTGCGACCGCCACTTCCTGAATACAACGAAGTCAACCTTTCCTTCCCCAAGCAAGTAGAGACCCTTAATCCTCCCTCCAAAGTACCTCTCCTCTTCCCCACCTCTCAGACCACATCGCGCGCTTGTGATACGTCTTTCTAGCCGCTTTAAAATCTCGCAAGAAGTCTTCAATGGATTGCTGCAAAACGGAAGAGAAAGCCGAAACTTGTCGGTATGTTGAAACGTATGAGGGAAATGAGTAAGGAAATCACGCACCTGTGGTGGAGACCCATCAGAGGAAGGTGTTCCTTCGATAAAAGCGTTTGCAAGTGATTCCGAATAATCGTCCTGCTGAGACACAGAATGTCGGAGACGGAGTTGAAGGAAAGAAGCAGAGTATCGCTAGATTCAAAAATACGCACATCGTTCAATCAAAAAAGATGGTGGGGAAGTCGCCCAATTGGTCAACATGACTGACCTGATACATATTGTTCTGATCCTTCTCCACTGACGACCACTTAGCTTGGAGTTGCTTTGCCTCTTCAAATATTGCTAATGTTTCAGATCTGAGGTCTAACAACGGCTGCTGCAGTTTCGTATTCCTCTCTGCGAACAAGGTCGTGGCACGTCAGTGTTAGGCAACGCTCCGCTCTGGGCTGGGACTAAGGCTGACCAGCAGCAGCTTCATTCTCAAGCTCGAGACTTTCTATATTCTGTAGTTTCTGGGTGATCCGAGGCAAGGTGTGAACGAAAGCTTGAAGGTATTGAGGATCACGGAGTAGATCTTCGAGGTCCTCTCGTCTGTCGACGCACGACGTCAGAGAGTCAGCACATATATTGATAGACAAGTTATAGAAATACCATGTGTTACTCACGTGAGAGCTTTGGCTTCAGGGAAGTCTCTGTAGAGGGGTGAGTTTTCCAGACTCATCGTCGTATCGCTGCTTCTGAAGGAAATCGCATCAGATTCTGCAGACACATCGAATCTGACGCGAGAAATAGAAGCCAATAGTTCAGAGTGTTCTCAGTATTCTCACCTGCTTAATTAATGACCGAATCCAGATCCAGACAAATCAAAGTTTGTGTCAGGTTCACCAGGCGTGAAACCAGTGGAATGGCCAGCTAACCGCCACTTGCTGAAACTAACAGGTCGCTCACAATGGCTTAGCTATATAATTGGGGAAACCAACGAATGATATCTCATCGATTATGGCTCGAACAACGATGAGCTTTCCCGGAGCGGTAGACCCGGAGGCGGTCAAAACTGCCCTTCCACCTTCGCCCCCTCTGCCTCCTGATGCTACACCTATCTTCAGCCCCGAATCAGATCAGCCTTCTTCTTCGATACGACCTAGAGCATGGAGAACGACCAGCGAGGAATTAGACGTGGAAGATACCTTCAAGTGAGTATACTGCGGGCATACCCCAAGATGGAAATCGCTACTGACTCGGTGGTGTCTATGTCTTTAGGCAGGAGATTAGTGTGACGATAGCAGAGCCAGTGGGGTCAATGAGTATATCTCCAGCTCAGAGAGATGTCTGTTTAGCTGCGTGAGCTTCTTAATCCACGATCCCAAGGTGTTCCTGGCTTGGTCGACTGACCATGGTTTTGAACTTCCAGTCGTAAAGGAATTTTCATCATAGACCTTGAAAACCCATACTCGAAACCGAGGTTTTTACCTCAAGGTGGTCTCAGGCCTGTAGCAGACGTTCAGTGGTCACCGCATGCCGGAAAAGCAGCTTGGTTAGCATCAACAATGGGAGAGAAGCTGATGATTTGGAATCTGGATCACAGGGGCGGAATTGCGCTTGATATCAACGCCCATATGAGAGCAATCACCGATATCAACTGGGGTGTCTTTCATGAAGAGATTTTGGCAACTGCATCGTTAGATTGTTGGGTCAAGGTTTGGGATCTCAGGGATACAAGAAGAGACGTTCAGAGGTTTGGTTAGTAACTCGTTCTTCTTTCAGCAAGCAAGGTGCTTCTGCTGATTTGCAGTCTTCTTATACTAGCGGCCTGGGGTTACGGGTCAGTAAAATCTTTACCAAAAAGGCGCACTCTCTGACACTGTTTTCGCCCTCTCAGAACAGGAGCAACTCAAGTAAAGTGGAACAGAAAGAAGGATCATATTCTCGCCACTTCTCATGACAGTAAAATCCTTGTTTGGGACGACCGGGTATGTATCTTGCACCGCTGGACATTCCGCGCTCTTCGCTAATCCTTTTTGCCCACTTGTTAGATGGGTTCAATTCCAATCCTCTCTTACTCAGCTCATGACGCAAAGATCTATGGAATCGATTGGTCGAGGAGTAAGACAGATGAGATGGCGACTTGCTCTTTAGGTCAGATGTCATTTAACTGTCAGGCTGTTGTCTTCCCTTCTCTCATGTGAATTCCTTCTGCTTTCTAGATGGTTCCATGAAGACTTGGAAGCTAAGGGGACTAGGTGGTGAATCTGATCAAGACGATTCCATAGTTGAATTCCACAACGATACTCAGGTCAAGCCAGTTCGAACCATCAACACTCGCTCGCCAGTATGGAGAGCTCGAATCCTACCTTTTGGTGATGGTCTTCTGTCATTACCTCAGCGTGGTGATACTTCTCTCAAACTCTGGGCTCTTCCTAACGGCCAGCCTGAAGTGGTTGTTCGTGAATTCCAAGGCCACACGGACAAGGTCAAGGAATTTGTCTGGAGAAGTAGAGGGGGTGATGATCTGAATTACGACGACAGAAGATTCCAACTCATCACCTGGAGTAAGGATCAAACTCTGAGGCTGTGGCCATTGGATGTGAGCACCATGAAGCTGGCAGGTCATGTTCCCGGGTCGAAAATTGAAGTGGTGATGACGAGGAAGGGAGCTCAAGATCACACGTATGCTGTCGAGCAACCATCTCCTGAGGAACGAGACGAACCTGCAGCTTCATCTTCCTCTCAAATATCGTTACCTTTGCAACCTGTTCCCGTGGCAACTGTCACAGCACCTCTCGGTAATCTCTTTGGCGGTGTCAAAGCTCAGCCTCAAAATTACCAACCTCCAATATCTCGTCTTCAACAGAAGACTGGCCATTCCCATAGCTTCTCCTCAAACCAAGAATCGAGGCTTTCCTTCAAACTGAAGCAAACAAGTGGAAGGGAACACTCTCAAGATCGTGACAGCGCCAATGGAACAAAGACACCTACAGCAGCACCATCTAAAGCTCAAAAACCGTCCGCTGCCAGTATTGCCCCTCAGAAGACCATTATGACTCGTGGAAGAGCTGGTCCAAGAGCTAGAATGGGTGTAAGTGGAACTTCAACCGACTTAATCTGGGCTCAAAACGTCAAAGTCCACCGACAGGATCGCGACGGCCTGATTAGAAGTGGACCAAACTCAGCAGAGAGTTCGCGTAGGCAATCACGAACCAACTCAATTACCATATCGAGGTCGAGAGATCGGTCCGGGTCGCTTGCTAGTGGTGGAGTCCGACAAGGTAGTGCTCATTCAAGAAGTCTCAGTGTATCCAGAGGAATGGCTTCTTCGTCCCTAGCAAACAGCAGAAACTGGAATGTCATCGCGGATGACGATGAGGAGGAACGATCGTCAAGGGCAGATCAGGTCATGAACTTCCAGGAAGAGTGAGTAGATCTCATTCCTGAATTGCCTGCTTGTTTGCAGTTTCTTATTCTTTTTATAGAGTAACGAGATTACAGCGCATCTGGGGGACAAGGTGTCGATTTGAAGAGGTAATTATTGTATTCAGCTGTTGCATAATGTCGTGGGGCTCAAGTCTGTATTCCTTTGTTAGACGGAGCTTGGAACTCGTCGTTTTGTCACCATCAATCCGTCTGGTCCCGTAAGTCAAGCCTTATTTTACCCGAAACAGCCACTCTAACAATGCCGTTGTCTTTATTCAGTGGGCAGCTGGCCAGGTCCGTACTACCGTCAGAGTCCGCATCACTGTTCCAAGCAGCTACCCCTTCGACCCTTCCTCTGCTGCATCTCCAACGGTGAAACTCTTGGACAACAGCAAAAAGATTCCGCTTGACACCCGTCAGTTCATTTTCAGGACTCTGAAACGCATTGCAGATGAAGAAAGACCGTGTTTGGAGTACATGGTCAAGTTTTTGGTTGGCCGAGGGTACCAAGGTATCGGACGAGCAGGAATTAAGGAGACTCTAGAAGCCGAAGGAGAGTCGGAGAGTTCAGAAGATGAAGTTTCCTCGCCTCTCACTCAGCTTAAACGACCATGCGGTGCCTCTTTTGGCCCGAATGGAGAGCTATTGATCTTCACCAATTTGCGTCAAGCTTTGAAAACGACCACTTCGGGGAAGCTGGAATCAAACAAACCAACTCCTCTGGCAGAATCTATGATGCATGGCAATCTGGTCAACTCTTCTGCCTTTCTAGTTGAAGATCCAGCTACTAAAGCTATCAACGAGCTTCGAATGCTGGACAAAACAATCATCAACGGTCGAAGTTCATTCGATAGTGGGGTTCATCTTGCTCGAATATCTGCTCTTGTAAGTATCATTGGCTTGGTCAGTTTCCCTTCAAAATGGATCTCTTACTTCTTCGATATGACAGGCGAGAGATGCGTCAGAGAGACGTTCTGAAAATACCAGATCAGGTGGTGAACGATCTTCATCAATCATGAGGAAACCTGTTCCAGCTGCATCGATCTACAACATAACCCATCTCATACCTCAAAGTAAACACCTGGGGTCTGAATACCTCCTTCTTGACCCTTCGTCCAGCAGAGAGAGGGCTTCCGCTGGTGTCATTGACGTTTGCAAATCGAACTTTCAGATTGCAGAGAAATACGAGAGGACAGATCACAAGAATATCTGGGATATATTAGAATTCACCTTGAGAGGCCTCAATACGGAGAACCCATCTCCTGCTACTTCAACTCTTCCAAGGTTCAAAACTCTCAGAAGCACGAGGGGCGAACCATACTCGTGGGGAACTCACCCAATGGCAATGTTCGCTCTTTCGAAATTGTAAGTACACTGTATCACGACTTCCTCATTTCTTAGTAATGTCTTTGTGGTCTAGTTTGGAGCTCTTCCTCAAGAAACATGATGTTCAGATGGTCGCGTCTATCTCCTCCATCTTACCTCATCAGTCGTCTTCAAACCCACCTATCAACGGCAAGTCCACGATTATAACTCCTCTTCTTGATCTGTACACTTACCTGTCCTCCTCATTGACCATTCAGGTTCACCTTTGTCAGGCCCTGTAACTCCAATTCAAGTACTGATATCCTCATCACCTTCCCCAATCGGCGCCGATTACTTTAGTCTGCCTACAAAGAAGCCACATACCTTGACTCTCAATAGAGGGGGGACCACGACTCCAAATAGAGACTTATCTCCTTCTTCACCTTCAACATCACCGTTCCCTGGATCTGGTAAAGGCAGCGGTGGTGGATGGTCGGCAAACTTATCTGGTCTCTCGTCTTTCCCAGGAATCAGTGGGTTCAGCAACATTTTGTCATCTCAATCCTCAGCAATGTCTTCTTCTGCTGGTGGGGTTTCCATGAGGGGAAGGCATGATTCGGTCGATAGCATGACCACACCTCTGATCAACAATGCCCAAACAGCAGGTGGAAGCGTACCAAGCTCGTTAGCAATGAGTCACCACATGCACGAAGCGGCTGTTCCAATCCCCTCACGCTCACCGCTACCTATGTCTCCAGGAGGGATCCATGGAACGTCAGCGGTCGCTAGCATGGGTGGTCAGCAGATTCGAGGTCGACAACACTCTTCTGCAAGATTCGCGACTGCAACAACACCAGGGGGAGACCTCTCCTCCCTGGGAATGGGTTTCTCTGCATCGGATGTTGGCTCTAACGCGTCTTCGTCAGCTGCTCCTCCAGGTAGAATCACAAAGGGTGTCTCGTTCAATGTGCAGGCGCCAACGACTTCGAGCGGGTTGTCAGGAAGGGCCGGAAAGAAGTTATCATTGAACTCACTGGTCAGTGGAAAAGAAAGAGTCTTGAAGAAGAAACAAGTGAGCACCGAGCTGTACGAAGGGTTTTGGAATGACGATGAAGACTGGTATGTTTATTGCACACTCTTTCTTTATAACATACTTGCATAACATAATGCCTCCCCACCTCTCGCGCATCTAGTGGTGGCCCAATATCGACGTCAATTTTCCCCCAAGATCTGAGATCATCAGTTGCAGACGCTGTTCGTGTGTATGCAGATCAGCTCAATCGATGGAACTTACCACTGAAGCGAACAGAATTGCTCAATGGGTGGGAAGATGGAAAGTTAGGAGTGAAAACAGATGAATTCGCTTTTGATCAGCGTTCGAGATCGTTGCCAACAAATGACGTTCACAAAGTCACTGCATCTAGTATGTCTCGCCTTCTCAAACTTGCATTCACTGCCTCTCTTTACGGGAGACGGCCGGGGGACCCTCTACTGATGTTGTTGGCTTGCTTTCTGCATTTGCTAAGTCACTGGGTTTGAAGCTAAGCATTACCGCTCTAAACGGGTGACAGGTGAAGATTCTTCATCAACAAGTAAACAACGTCCGGTTCATACGAGAGCAATGTATCCGCAATGTGTTGTCTGTCATCGTGTCATTAAGGGCCGATCGACGAATTGCGTCCTTTGTGAACACGCTTCCCACACCAATTGCTTCGAAAATTTCTTTGAAGGTAGCTGTCCAAGTGAGTCTATTCATTCAATGGCCTGCTTTTGCCAGTTTGTCCGACACCTACCCCCTTGTTATTTGTTGCGCTTAGGCGGCTGTGATTGTGACTGTGTCGCACAAGCTGCTTTTTGGTCGTCCAGTGCAAATGAGGAAGAAGAAGATTTGCCCCAGATCATTACGCTTAAGGCTGCGTATGTTGAGTAATGTTCTGCGCCGATATACCTATGTGTTTGATATACCTGCTTCAAGATTCCAAATGTTTACAGAGTTCGAAAGTTTCTTATTCAATCCTCATCCAGTAAACCTAAAACGGTGCTCAAAGCCTGTTGGTGCACTTGAAAACCTTGCTGAAGAGTGGAAGTTAAAACTACATATAAATTTTCTCACGCTTATTACAGTTTTGAAACGCACATCAAGTGCATGTGGCGTTCCCGCCGCGTTGCGCTCAGTGTGGTTCGGCGCTGGGACTGAGCGTTTTTGCCCCCTAGTCATCCTCAAGTCCTTTATCGTGCGTATGCTTGCTGCTGTCCGTAGGACGTGATACTCATAATTCTGTTCTCTGGTTCTACCTTGAAATTTTTACCTCGAATTGGCCTGATAACTCGCCTTACTCAACAATTCGCACTAACGCTTGCCTCAACCGTTCAATCCGCCCTCTAACCTGGTCTATTCCAACCATCACATTAATACTATTGTATTCTACTCACCGATCAACCGAAATTCCTACAGAAAATGGCCAAGATCTCCGACCTCAGAATCCAAAAGAGACTCGCAGCTTCCGTCGCTGGAGTTGGAAAGAGAAAGAGTGCGTAGGATTAGGATTGGATTGATAGTGTGGAACAACGAATCGGAACTGACTAGGTTTCTTGTTGGTGCTATTTAGTCTGGTTGGACCCAGCTGAGGCTTCCGAGATCTCCACTGCCAACTCTAGATCTGGAGTCAAGAAGCTCATCAAGGATGGACACATGTGCGTTCTCGATCTCTTTCCTACCTCAGCGCCTTTTTCTGCACAGACCCTCTTATGTTGTTCGTGTGTTTTCGTTTAAACAGCATTGTCAAGCCAACTGTTATCCACTCTCGTGCCCGTGCCCGTGATCTTTTGGCCTCCAAGAGAAAGGGTCGTCACACTGGTGCTGGTAAGAGAAAGGGTACTGCTGAGGCCCGTTTCCCAACTAAGGTTCAGTGGATGAGAAGAATGAGAGTCTTGAGAAGGTTGCTGAGGAAGTACAGGGACAGTGGAAAGATTGACAAGCATCTGTAAGTGGACGAATGTTGGCATGAATTGACGGACCCGCGACAAGTTTACTGACTTGCACGCTTCCCGCCAATTCAGCTACCACTCCCTCTACCTTAAGGCTAAGGGTAACGTCTTCAAGAACAAGAGAGTTCTGATGGAGAACATGTGAGTGATCCTTGCAACTCTCAAGCTCAGAAACCGGACACTGACGCGATACTTTTTCTTCTTCCTTTCTTTCTACAGTCACAAGTCCAAGGCTGAAGCTCTCAGAACCAAGACTTTGGCTGATACCATGGAGGGTGAGTTTTTTCTCCTTGTCTCAGATCTGCTCTAAATACCTCGTCTCCTGTTGGACAAGAATACTGACAACCCATTCTTCCTACAGCCCGCAGAACCAGAAACAAGGCCGTTAGAGAGAGAAGACAGCAGAAGATTGCCGACAAGAGAGCCGGCATCTCTGCCGTCGAGAAGGAGGAAGTTCAGGCTTAAGCGGTTTGACTTTGCCTCATTCGCCTTTTCTTATGATTCATGGTTTCTTCAGCGGATCCTGTACATTTGATGAGAATGGCAAGCCAGAGAAATGAAATGAGTGGCACATGAAGACCAAGGTCACTGCAAACCTGATAACAATCCTACTTATTTTATATTTTCAGTCGACAACCACCATGTCGTCTGGTCTTTCGCAGCAACAGCTCTTTGGACGATAGTGTATCAACTTTGGTTCAATGGCTTTGAGGTCGAGATTGTCCCCAATTGATGTTAGACCAGTTTCTGAAGCTGCTCCAGGTGAAACGGGTAGGGCGGACGCTATGACGAAGCGGCAGCACATAACCTACTGGAACGCCAACAGGATCCTAGGGATCATCATACCACCCTTCATTATCCTGTATATAGTGTGAGTCTTTAAGAGATTATGTAGGTAGGCAGGACGGTTCTTAATGCTGACGGATACCAACCAACATTGCCGGCAGAACGACCTATTTTGCTAGCCTTTTCATAGTATGCTTCAAAATTTTCTCCTCTGCTAGCTTACGGATTTCGGTACCGTATGGAATCTTGCTCCATTGTTCTCTTGGGCTGCAGCTGTATCTTTTCCTGACGATATATATGCTCGACCAATCTCACTCTCGCCCCTCTGTCGACCCTCCTCCCGAGATCGCTTCAAAGCAACGTATCTACCTCTGCTCCAACGAGAAAGGGGAAGTTAGGAGATGTTATAATGGTCATTGTAATGGGTCCTGGAAAGGTGCTCGAACCAGTCACTGCAGTGTGAGTGCGCTGCTGAAATGACATCCGGTTCTATAGTGAATGACCATGGTGCACCGTTCTATAGACATGTGGGTACTGCAAAGTTGGATACGATCACCACTGCCCATTGTTTGCGCAGTGTATCACGTCCTCAACTCTCCCCCCGTTCCTTTTGTTTCTTATTGCAACTCCCATCACCTTTGCCCTTCTGTCGCTCCCTATCATACCTCAGGTATACACCAATCTGATCCGAACGTATGAGTTGAGTAGGAGTGGAGCTATCTTCTGGTGGGGATGGAGATGGAGCTGGGTCGTAGCTGGAGGTCCTGTGGGAAGATTGTTGTTCGGCATGGTACTGGGATTCGTGCTAGATGACTGCGAGGAGAAAATTGAAATGGCTCTTCTGAGTGCCTTGGTAATTCTTGGGGCTGGGTTCTCAGTGATCGCGGCTGTGAGTAGCATTGAAACTTCACCCCTGTCAATGTCGCACCAACTGACAATTCGGCTTCCACAGGCGCTGTCATACTCAACTATCTCAAATGTTAATGCAGGAACGAATGCGATAGAGGAGAAGAAACTTTCAAATTTTAGGAGGCTCCAATACGAGCCTTGGTCACCAGGCCTATCTCAAAAGCTGATTAAAGCAGATCCGGCCTCAATACTTTGGATACCTTCGACTTCAAAGAACGTAATCACCAGGGGAAAGATCATTCGAACAAAGCCTGAAGACAAAGTTTGGGACTTAGGTGTTAAAGGCAACTGGAGGCGGGTCCTGGGTGACAAGGGTGATCATTGGAGAGTTTGGATCTATGGAAATTGGGATGCACGAGTCGATGAAGAAGATGTGGCTGACAGTCTCATAAAAAGAATCAAGAGGGATGCTTGGAGAGAAGGGGAAGATGATGAAGGGGACTATCAGCATGAAGATGAAGATGACCTAGTGGATTAAAACGCTTCGTGCTCTCTCCCAACGACCGATCTTTCAAGCCTTGTAGATAACTGATGTGGGTGTGATAAATCTTTTAAAGAAACATTCAGTTGGCAATTTCAGTGGCTGAGGTCTGATCGACCACGATCGAGGAGTGTGCACCATCAAAGGGACGACGCAATGAAAATCAAAACAAAGGACAACCTGATACCTGTTCTGATGGAAGGACACTGAAATTCTCTTTCTTCTTCTTTAACCGCTGTCATCTACCATTACTACACCCTGCTTACTTTCCCAACGAATCCCACTGAACGTTGCTCGGAAGATCTTCTTAGATCTTGCCAAACCATCCACAACACTGCCCATTATCTTCTCCTGTCGTTGAAGAGGTCCTATAACACCAGTTTCATCCTTTTCTCTGTCAGAGAAGAATCTTTATTAGCTCTTATAAGAGAAGAAGTTGGTTCAGCTTCACCTCGACTGAAGCTATCATCGATTTTAAACCCATTACCACAGGACCGAGAAGCCTATCAGAGATTTGTTTCTACCATTTAGCAGTAGCTCTGGCTAAGCTTACCTTCCATTGCTCTGTTTCAACTGATATACAATCCTGTCTTTTTGTTGGTTAACCGTGGACAAAATTGCCAGCTAGAATAAACTCTCTTAAAGAATCCACTCCTATTTTGGTCAATCATGAGCTCAGATGTGCACCAGTGGCAGCTTCGAGCAGTAGAATAGAAAAGCCATACACCCCAGAGATGATTACTTGTATCACGTTATTCACCATCTAGAACACCTGGTTGTGAGTCAGCTGCGTCGACCCCTTTGGTAAACCTGCAAGGTACCGGATGAAGATTGGATTTCGGCGGTCATCTCGCAGAAGTGGAGTGCTACCATGTGTTTCCAAAATCTTGAAGACCTACGTGAGTATCCTCCTGAACATGCTAGGGCTGAAGGGGGGATGGCAGGACAAATCTGGTTATTCACTGTTCTTGCTTGAGATGCAGAGAAACTCCGTGTTCAACTGAGTATCACCTCGACTTAACTGTGTCTTCGAATCATTTTGTCTCGAGTAATCTAAATCCAGCCTCCAGTCCCGACCAGGGATCGTGGTGGTTTGGCAACAACTCTGACAAACGTACGAAATCTCGATTAACAACAATACTACCAGCTACTTGAACAGCAGCATCTGAAGCCTACTTCCAGCACCCCACCGGTGAAAGGAGTTACCACTACTTCAATCGTTCGTAACCAACTTTTTGAGGACCGTCGAACAAATTTCAACTGTTCTCATTTGCTAGTCCATTCATCATAACCTTCAATCCAGCGACCCCCCAATCGATCCTCTTCATCTTCATCAACATCCTCGACATGATCTACACAAGAAGCAGTCGTAGCCAAAAGGAAGTGGAAATGACAGTGACAGAAGTGAAGGAAGCAATGATGAAGAAGCTGTGGTTAAGGGAATGAGGTAGTGGACAATTCTGCTCTGGCGCTGAAAGCATGTTCGTTTGTAGGCTGCAAGGGCCAAGAATGTAACATTATATGGTCTATCGCACTGAGATCATTATGGAAGAGGAGTTGAAAAGAGATGAAGAAATATCCATGGAAAGGCACCTTTTGCCTTTCGAACCAAGTAAAGAAAGAAGTCAGCCGTGACCAGCAGCCGCCTTGATTTTGAGTCTAAAATAAGTCTACGACACGACAGCCAGCCTAACTTAAGCCCCAACAAAAGCTCGAACGTAGTCGGCGAACGCAACCTGGAACGTGACAAAGAGTAAGTTCATGGCGAAGTTTGTCTACAGAGTGGAAAGTTGTCTTGACTCACCATGCAGACGGTCTGCCAGATACCCAAACCAATTCTAGGAACAACACCTCTGTAGAGACCTTTGATTCCGTTTTCTCTGTAGACGTATTCCAAGGTGTTGAAGACAGTCTTTTTTGCTGGTCGAACAAGGCCTTCCTTAGGAGCAACCATGGATTGCATCTTCAACGAAACGAGAAATGTTAGCTTCCAGCATTACATAGCGAAGGATCTCCTATAATGCTCACCTCTACACGGACAACCTCTATAGGCTGGTTCCAAACAGCGAGAGCACCACCAATAGAAGAGGAGAGGATCTTATCGAACGCGCCGAGCTTTTCTTCTGCCTTGATACCTCTAAATTGTCTGAGCTGGCCTTCAGCGAAACGAGCGAGACCGATTCTATTCAACGTCAAGGCAAGTGTCAATCGAGAGGTTCGGTGAATTCCTCTGGAAATGGCTCGGGAGAACACTAACCTGGTACCCCAATTCGTGCATTGTCGGATAGCAACAGCGTTGACACCTTTGTTGATACCCCTGATACCATCTTTTCTGTAGATTTGCATGAAGACCTCAAATGTGCTCTGTGGCTTCAAACCAGCAGCGGCCTGCTTGTGCCTGGTGATTTCAACAGTCTTCATGCAAGTACAGAAACCTTCAGGAAGACGCAACAAGTTCGATCAGAAACGCGTACTCAAAGCTTAGAAACAGGCATGAAGAACGAGAAACGCACCAACTGTGGCGTAAGCTTGAGCGATACCACCACCCATACCACCCAAAAGACCGCTGACTCCAGGTGAGAGACCTAGCGACTTGGTTCCATTTTCAATTTCAGCAGCAGTGAAAAGCAAGACAGCTCCCTTGGTGGAGGCTTCAATCCAAGCCTAGCGAAGATCACGGAATGAAGCAGTCAGTAGCAGCGGCAAGGCTGGGTGGGGTATCGAGGCGGTAGAGGAAGGAAGGAACTCACCCATGGTATCAGTCCTTGGTAGAAGCCAGTGACACCTCCTCTTGACCAGACAGTGCTGATAGCTTGAGGCATGGTTTGCGAACGGTTGGCAGCCATTTGGGTCTTCAGCACCTCCAGAGGCTGACCAAGAGTCGTGACCTGCAACCCATCCAGCCAACAATAGAAGAGAGATAAAAAGTTAGTTTCAAGTTCAGATCTGTTCTTCAACTAAGGACAGTTAATTACCTAGTCATTGAACGTGGCGGATGAATGGGACGCAAAGAAAGAGATGGGGTTAGAAATTTGGTGCTCGGCCAGCTCTCAAAACTGCTCAGCTTTAGTTGTGAGTAAATATATATACCTCCTATAGACCGAAGTGAAAAGTCCGAAGAGGAGCAAAGAAAGAGGGAGAATCAGCACTTGTTGCTTTGAAATCGAGAAACGACACCTGCCAACTGTAAAACGAGTTTACTTACGAACTATTCGGCAGAGAGCCACATTGAAACACGAGCATTGGCAAAGAAAGAGAGCCAAGTAGTAGCCAGGTCGCATATACAAGCAGTAATCAGATGATACGTAACATTGTCAGCTCGTTTTTTGTTTCCCCAATTATTTTCTTGGACCGAGGAAACTGACCATGTTCATGACGGCACCAACCATGAGGTTGGAGTAGGAAACCTCTTTTCCAGCTGGAGCCATTTCTAACCAAGTTCTACAGCTGAAGAAACGAGAAGAGAGGAAAAAGCAGGGATGGAGTTGGCGGTCAGAAATCGAACCATCTCCGTGCAACCATTGGTGGGGCAACAGCCATAGTGCCACCTGAAATACTGCGAATTCTGGATATGTCCCAGCAATATACTTACCTGACAGCACTGCTGGTGGTTATAGGTCTACTTTGATGTCTTCAAAGCAGCTAGATCTTGTCGGCTTTCGCTTGCGAATAGAATCGGTTGAGGCACCGAGCAAACGCGTATTAGAAAAAAAATTAAACAAACGCGCTCCTGTGGACTCACCTGCAGAAACAAAACAGTCCATTCTCAGAAACACCTTTAGATTGGATCTATAGACCGTGTACATCTTTTTTGTTCGTCTAAGAGCGACTTTGCTGAGTGCCACAAATGCGTTGCCTCGATCACGTCGATTGAAAATGCTGGGGCGCGATCACCCAGACCGCTTTCCTCTGTTCGACGGCAAATCCACCAGAGAAACACATCGAATCGATGCAGTCAGATGTTACGAAAGAGTTAAAGAGTCCCTTCTATTATCGAAGCTATCTAATTTTGAAGGACCAGCTCTTCTGCGCTGTTTTCCGTCCCGCTAATGACGCTACACCCACGCACCCAAATCACTGACAGTTATCGTTTCCAACGCAGATAATGTTGCCAAAGTCGACCACCATAGAAGCTAGCATCTCCAAATTGCCTGAGTCTGAGGTGGTAGATGTGGACGTAGTAACCGCGACGGCTGAAGCCACCGTTGTTGTAGCGATTTTGCCAGCTGAATCTGTGAGAGTCTCAACTGCAACAGTGGTACTCCATGAAACGGTAGCGTTGGACGTGTAGTTGTATCCTGATGAAGCTGCTGAGTAATAGGCCGAAGAATACGCAGATGCGATGCTTGACGAAGATGATGATGGAGAAGCTGATGAACTGGTCGAAGAAGTCGTAGAAGAGGTCGAGGTGGTAGGGGGGGTATACACTGAGGTAGATGTAGTAGTTGTTTTGTGATGTGTTGTGGATGTGGTCGTAGGGGTCCAAGCTGTAGTTGAGGTTGTCGGCGCCTGTTAACAAGAACCGTGTGTTCGTCAGTCACGAGAGGAACAGCCCAAACTTCTCGTGAAATGATAGTAGATAACGAACCTGCCATTGTTCAGTACTAGTGGTAGTTGCTTGATCTTCCCATTGAGTCGTCGAGGTGGTTGCTTCCCACGTGGTTGATGTCGTTGTGGTACCAGATGAAGAGGAGTCGACGTATTCCCATTCACCATAGATAACTCCAGTGTCTAGAAGAAATACAGTCAACACTCCCTGTTTCTTCAAAAGATTCTATTGCAGAACACTCACCGAGTGTCGCAAAGTACTGGAAGAGCCCCTCAGATAAATCCAATCCCCCGTAGGGACATCCCGGACATTCGTCCTTTGTAAACGAAAGATATAGTGAGAAAACCCAAATCGCTGGAAGGGAAGGAAGCATGCTTACCTGGATCGTCGCGGTCGTACTCAAACTGCCGTAAGTGATTGTAATCTCAAGACCGCAAAGCGAGTCGCTGTACTGATCTTCATTCATTGCGACAGTGTAAGCCGAGTTGTAATTGAAGTTCCCGCAAGCACCGTCGCCAGTTTCAGTGCTATAGACGTAGTAAAGCGGCGCATTAGGGAGCTGTCTGCGCAGTTTCACGATTTTGGGTAGGGGCAACACGTACTCGTAGTATGTAAACCTAGCATCGGAAGTTCTCTTTGTAACGCTCTTTGAAGTGGTGTTTGCGAAGTTGAATCGGTGAGGAAGTGACTGGCGTTTGGGTCCGTGTTCTGCTGAAGCGACAGCTGCGAGCAACAGCGGAATGGAAAGGAGGTAATGCATTGATGCGTGCGAGCTAGAATTAGAAAGTTGTATTGTCGATAGCCAGTGCTAATGTTAAATGAGTGTGAATACGTATGTTGAAAGGATTGTGTAACCCTCTGTTGAACAGAGAGAGCTAAGAAAGAAAGAAAGTTGAGTCTGGAGAGATATGGGCTTTGAGTCACTGGTGGAAGTTGATGGGGACGTTCCTCGAAAAACAAAAGGTTGAGTCGCTGTGAAAGAGATGAAAAGGGGGTTGTCTGCATCCCAGAAGTCACGACGCTGTGGCCTTCACAAAAATAACCACGCCTCAAGCTGCGCCGCAAACCATCACGGAGGAGACAAAACAACAAAGCGTTCTTTTAAGCTGCATTCATCATCATTGGCATTTAAAAGCTAGCGTTCAGAATTAAATTACTTTGCCATCCCAGAAGATGATGTTACGTTCTGGTTATATTTTCCATCTGTACCGGTGCCTGCAACCGCCGCTGACTTGTTACAGGCCGCCGCTCATGAAACTATGACCTTGACAACGGCTGTTCTGACATTTACACTTCTCTTCAAGATTACTTGATAACTTGTTGTCTCCAAGCCTTGAGGAGTACTTGATGATTCCATCACGTAAGCGCCCTCCTGGTTTTGCTTTGGGAAGCTTCAAGATCGAGCAAGCGACAGTCAACGAACACTTTTCACAAGAGAGTCAAATAAAAAATGATACATACTTTACGTCCACGGAACTCATCCAGAATAGAGTTGTTGGGGTTGTACGAGTACGTCAGCTCTTCCTGGTGCATCACGTCGCGTCGAGTGAAGAAAGCTATGGCAGGCTTGTCCAACGAGTAGTCTTTACACCAAATAGGGCTACAGGGAGAGCAAAAGTATGAATCTTATTAGCTTTGCGGAAAAGCCCAAAATATTTAGTGGATACGCGCACCTGTAGTCCAAGTTGGGATTACAAGAGTGGTTGAGGTATCTCGTGAAGTTGCCAGCTTTAGAGGAGTCAATGGTGTATGTCGATTCAAAGCCTTCTATAGGAAGATCCGATTGGAGGTCAAGGTCTTCTAGTCCATTAGGCAGCCTGGTGTCGTCATCGTCAACGGGTGAGGTCGCCGGAAGAGGTGGGAAGCGCCGCGAGTCGATATCGAAGAGGTAAGAGCGACCTCGAGTTCTAGCTTGTCTATCGGGGAACCCATAGATTCGACTCAAATCAGTATTTTCTTTGATTCCCAAATGACGAGAAAGACGGAGACATTACTCACTCGAGTCTCTGCTGAGTGTCGTTTGTCAAAACAAGTTCCTGAAAATTGATATTGGTCAGAGTTGCTACAGGCAGATGATATAGAGATAGCCCTTACACCGTGAAGAAAGCCAATGAAAGTTCCAGCCGGTATTTTGTCCTTGGAACGGAAGCCTGATTTACAGACAGGAAAAATCAATCAAAAGTAACAACGACAGAAGACGCATAACAAGGACACACCCCAACCTGTTTTACGCGTCCAGACGAGCTGAATATGAGGATATCTACCACGTTGAGAAACCTGACAGAAAATAATATGTAAGATTCTGGTCGACGTCGGCTAAAGCGAGAGTATTTACTCACACGATTGGGGCAATCCTCGCTACATCCACACTGGTCACTGCACTCCCAGATCGCGCTGTTGCTGTACCTTCTTCTACCAGAATAGTCATCATACGCAAAGCCACTTTTCACACCTTCCGGATGCAAGAAAGACTGGATCTTGAGGCAACGACAGGTCGACTCCGGTGACGAGCTGCAAGGGCCAACGCATCCACAACCTGATTGCTTCTTCGGGCGTGGGACATCTTTGCCGTACAGCAGGCGAGAAATGTATGTGGATTCGAATGGCGGACATGGTGGGAGACGAGACTCGTCGGCAAGGGATATGTCACCACTGAGTCAGACCAAAAAAAAGTGAGCTCCTCCTCCTTCACTACAAAACAACTCAGCGCTTTACGTACTTCCAAACTTCATCAAGTGACCCTTCTACGACTTGTGCCAAAAACAACCCGCCTCTTGAGTCATTTTTATTCATAAACTTCGGCTCAGAATTAACGGCGTCGATGAAAGACGTTTCAATCATTTCGGCATCACATCTGAACGCTGGTGCCGAGGATGAGGTTGCAGTTTTCAAGGAGGTTGCTTTCGTTGTTGATAGTGTTATAGATCCGAGGGAAAGTTTCGGAGGTCTTGTATTCGTGACTGGTTTTGACTTGAATTTTTTTATTTGAGATGTTGAAAGCGGAGCAGGAGAGGCGGGACGAGAAACGTTTTGGGAGACAGGAGGTTCATCATCGAACTGCAGCAACTCCACATCCACTGCGAGTTCATCCTGATTTTGATAAACATATGTCAGGGCTTTTCGATGGTCCATATTCAATGAGAAACGTAGGACAAAGGCCTAGATGATTACCTGTATCTGAACCTCATCGGGTTCACTGTCACTCAGAGCATCGTCGATGATGGGCTGACCTTCATACCTTTCCAAAATCAACTCATCACCAACGATCTGATCGTTTCCATCGTTCTCATCGTTCTCAATATGCGCCATCTCGACGTCCCCCGCATCCAGCAGTCCATTGCCAACGTTCTTACTCACCGCAGCCAGTACTGAAAAAGGACCACCGCGAACATCAACTTTGATACTATCAATGGCGGAAATTACCGAGACATCACTCCTTGTCTCGCCTGGCTCCACGGCAGTAAATAGCGGCGGTGAAATGCTTGATCTAACTGGTCCGTGGTTGACGGCTGCAGAAGGCAGAGCAGAACCTACCCTTGACTGAGATGACGGTGCTAGATGTAAAACTCCAGTCCCAAGAGCTGCAGAAGGGACCAAGCCGATGGTACCATGGCCAGTCGAGGTGAAGGTAGGTGTCACTTCCGAGGTGGCATCTGGTGGACGTGAGGAGCTTCTCAGAGGCGGACTGTTCGAATTTAATCTGGTAATGGATGGTTCGGATGACAAAACTACCTTTGTAGAAGTCGGCTGCTGTGGCGGTGTCAGTCTGACCTTCGGTAAGGTTGAGATTGGAACTTGTTTCAAAGTAGCTGCTGATGGAGGAAGACCACTAAATGATAACGGTTTGGATGATGAAGCGGAAGCTGGAGATTGATCTAGCAATAAATTCTTCCTTTGGCCCGATGATGACGCTGCCGATGTCGGCGTTGACGATGGTTTCGACAGCAACTTTTCTTTCAAAACAACATCATCTTGAAGCGCCTTCGCCATCATTTCTTTTCCGATGACATTCCCAATATCTTCCTGCTCGTCATCACTCTCTAACAAGTAAGCTGGTTCTTCTTGGGTACCTTTCCCCATAGTCACCAGTCCACCTTTCCTACTAGGCGGCGAGGGTTTTGAGATTGGACGAGATTTGTCTTGCGTCGAAAGCACCGACGAAGACGTGGACGGAGAATTCTGCTTCTGACTTGCATTGTTCATGGATGATTTGGAACTTGAGGGTGAATTAGTATTTGATTGTACTGGGTGAAACGAGATTGGCTTAGAAGGGCCTGACGTTGAGGGTGAAGTGACCATTTTATTGGTTAATTGCTGAGACTGGGTTGACAAGTTATTAGAAGTTAACGAAGAAGACGCAGTCTTCAAATCTGCTGGTTGTGGTGGGGGGCTGGCCCTTTGCGGCAACGCAATGGTAATTTCTTCGCGTGAAGGACAAAACTCCGCGCCATGTTGACTCGCACTAGGTCCGCCTGCACCACTAAATGTGACATCCCCTACTCTCTGCTTCTTCTGAGGGATCTGTTGCTGTAGCGTAGGAGTTAAAGATGATGACAGCGCTGACCGTTTTCTGTTCTCGCTCAGTACATCTTTCCCTTTACCCTTCCAGGCCTGTCCTAACGGCCTCGCACCTTCCCGCTCCATCTGTTCCCTGACTCTTCTCGCTGCATCAGATTCTTTCTTCAACGATGCAGGCGCTGATGCAAGGTTGCTGGTACTGTCCTGGCTTGACGCGTAGGAGGAAGTCACAGGCGCAGGTGGTAGCAAGACCAGGGTGTCGTCTGGGTTGGTTGAAGACGTAAAGGAAGTTCTAAAGGTAAGGTTGGGTGTTGAAGAAGGCGGTGGGGTAGATTTTGTTGCAGATACTTGAGGAGCAGGGTTATTTGTGGGAAGTGAAGCAGCGATTACTGTGCCTGACCGATTCGTAGGTGGTGTTGAGCGACGAGCCATAGTTTTACCATCAAATTGTTGAACCTTGGACTTCTTCGTTGTTGTCGATTCCGGTAGCGATTTTGCGACAGAAGCTGAGATCGATGCTGATGGCTGGTAATGGAGGATCGACGTGTCTCCGTCATCAGACTGACCGTACCCTTCTCCAACCTGTTGCTTTCCACGTGTGAATCCCAATATACCTTCCATGTCACCTCCGGCAGGCGCCAAATCAGGAGTCAATGACTTGGTCGACCTCGCAGTCGATGAGGGATGCCGGTGTTTCTTCTTGTGGCTACCTGACGTTAACGACGGAGAGTTCAAAACTAGTTCTAGGTGGTGCTTGGGATATCGATATGATGATGTTGAGCCTGCAACGGGTATTCCTTTGGGGCGAGAGTGAAATGAGCGCTTTCGTCGATCTTCGAGAAACTGAATAACCTCAAACGACACAGAAGAATCAGCTCCTCACCTATTGGAATGCCACCTGAAGAAGACGGTCGAATGGTGCCTGGGTGTCGGGGTGAAGCTGTATCTTGTTTAAACAGGAGCACAATGTGAGAAATGACCCTTCATCGGTCATTCTTCTTCTACGGGCCCTTTGACGGTGAAATAGACATACAAGCATGTAGATTAGGGCCTGATATCATCAAGTATAATACGAGTCAAAACCGACTGTCTAACAAGTGGCAGTATTCGAAAGGAGACTCCTCACCTTGGGATCCACCATCGTAGTTGACTTTTCTGACTCTATTGTTAACGGAAGTCGACAGCCTATTCAATGCATTTCCAATTTGTTGACTGTTGCCCCTACCAGCACTATCATTTGTCGTCGCTGGTGCTTCAGCTTTGGAGGTGTCGTCGGACGACATTACTGAGAAACCTGACCGACACCTTCATCGGCAAAGTACACTGACAATCTCTTTTGACAAGCAAAGAAACACCTTCGCTCGCTCTCTCAGCGTTTGTCAAGAAGGATATGACAGAGTGCTGTTCTTGAATGTTGAGAAGGAACAGCAAGCCCCAAGCAGCGCGACCTGGATTTTCTGTGCTACGGACAATTTTGCTTCAAACTAGCTTCTCAGAGTATTTGACGAGTAGTAAAATCATTATACAGTGTAGCCGAGTATCCATACGAATTAATCGCATCTGTGGGCGAACTAGCACTTTAACTCCTTCTCTATATACTTGTCCAATACGCCGTCAATAACAGCTGCGTCTGCAAAGTCTCCTACTTTTTACTCTTTGAAGCCCTCATAATTCCAGCTGTCGCGATTCCGATGAGCGCGACTGCTGATGTTGCGATTGCAATTCCGATGTAGCCCTCTGTGAATTTGATGACGTGCGGCGTCGGCAACGGAGAGGGAGCATAGGAAAGACGTAAGAGTAAAAAGGGAAGGAAGAAGAAAAAAAGGAAGAAACATTAAATTAGCTCAAAAACGCTGAGAGCTGGAGGCTCTGGGTATCGATCATAAGCGAAGCTTGCTCTAACCTTTGGCGACACCTCGTTCAATCAGCTGGTTCAGGCTCTGGGCCTGCATGTTGTTCGGCTCCTTTGTCAGCAGAAGATCTAGAAAGAATAGAAGATCGAGCGAGCCGACAGCGAGTTAGCCAGCTGTCGGATGGAAGGAAGTGTTAGCGGGCGTGGAGCGACTCTCACCATTAAACTTCCTGGCGTACTCCCAATTTCCGAGCTTGTAGTAACCTAATGCCAAGTAGTACAGACATTCTCTTCGACGAGATGGTTCTGCCGAATAGATTTCTACATCGAAGTGGACAAGGCATCAGTCAGAAGTTCAGAAAGAAACCGGTATACACCCTCGCTCTCTTTCGTCATAGTTGACTCCTTAATAAATCCTCGATCCCCATATCCGTATTCTCTTGCATTCTTCCGCGGCCCAGCCTTGAACTGGAGACGCACCTTGTAATAGCTTAACGCCTTCCTGTTGGAGATCTTTTCTCGGGGCTTTCACACAACCTTCAGACAATCACAACGGAATTGAAGTTAGACGAAGTTGTATCTGTACAGCAAGATGATGCTGGATCTTACCCCAGGCATAGTTGAATTTGGATTGGACAGTGACGTGACCTGCTTCCTTCTCTTTGTTAAACTGGAGTTTCAGGATTTCGAGCTCTTGATACGACAGTGACTGTTCAGCATCGGCAGCGTACGGTAAATCTGTAGCCATTTCTTCTAATAGACTAGGGTTTGGGATTTCAAATGTATTCGTTGGGGAGCGAAAGCAATACAAGACACAGTCGTGGACAGCAGCTTGCTCAGTTGTTCCGCCACAGAAGTAGCGCATCGCTTCGACCAGCTTCAGCTGGTACCCTCTCCTCTCGTCCCTCAAACGGAGGTACAGCAGGACATCCCGGTAGCAGGTCATTCTTATTCAAAGGTACCTAGTATGTCCCGACAGCAGGGATACACGATTGTAGACGTTGACGAGGTAAGGATCCAACTCGCTTCGTTGGCTTCTTCTGCGCTGAGATGGATTTGGCTGAATTGACTGGTCTTCATCGTCTGTTATCCAGGAGGAAGGTGACGTTGGACGGCTTTCTGGCTCCAACTTGGAGTTCAAAAGTGAGTAGGACCTTATATGTCTGGTTGTACGAAAGAAGCGGATAAATTGACAATGCTGTTTCGTTCTTTTCCCTCTCCCTTGGTGGTCTCTACTTCTTAGCATTCGCTAACACCCCTTCAACACCTTACGAGGAAGTGGTGGCCTCGAGCAGTCGACGAGGAACAGCAGCAGATGGGTCCTCTCCTCTCCCAGCATACTCAATGTTCAACCTGACCTACTACCAGTACCTCTTCGACGTCGACACGTTCGACATCATCAAGAGGACCACTAAAGCTATGTTCCCCATCACGGCAGATAGCAGAGCGTTTTTGGTCGAAGTTTGTGAAGGCAGGGGAGATCTATATGGGTAAGTGCTAGCTCTTGTAAAGAGGAAAGAGGACTTCGTGAGCAGCAGATATTGAGCGCGAAGGCTGGCAGGCTTCAGATCCAATGTCAACAACAGCTACCATCTGCCGCTTTGCCCTCAAGTCTCAGAACAGCTGGTTATGTTGGCGGTCATGGCCAGGGTAGAGCGATAAACCTGAGTTTCGCTTCAGCGCTGACACTCTGTTCCATCTGTCCGGCTATTACAGACCCTTCTGGACTCTCACCACCTTAGCATTCACATTATATGTCTTCTCGTCCCTCTCATCGTCAATATCTTCCTACCTCACGGACCCTGATGTTCCACCTGTTCAAGTACGTCCTCTAACTTTCTCCCTCAATGCTACCAAAGACATCCGACGGCTGACGGCTTCGTCGTGGTATCCTTACCTTCTCAAGAACATCTCTCAAATCACTCTTGCAGCTGGTATCGTGTACTCTTACGGATTCATCTGGCCCGCTATTCTCTGGGGTATTACTCGATGGTTCGGTGGTGCTGATGTCCCATGGTCTATCGTTGATGCCTGGGTCATCTACGGATGTGAGTTTTTGAGGCTGATAGAACCACAAGGAGAAGCAGACTAGGATACTCTTCGAATAACACTAACGAGTGACTCATTACACCATTACACCAGACGCGATGTCGATTTACGTTCCCATCTCAGCAATCTGCTTCCCACCCATCCCAGTCCTGCGATGGATCTTAGTCCTTTTAGGAGCTTTGTCGTCCGGTTTCTTCCTGTACGTTTTCCCTTAGCACAGAATATCCATCGCACCTTCTCTCACACCCTAATCTCTCGTTGTATCTCCCACTTCCACTTAGCATCCAAAACATATATCCAGTCCTCGCATCTCTCGACTCAAAATTGCCTCGACTCCTCGTCATCGCCGTCGTTGCGCTCCACGCCATCATCGCGCTTCTCTTCAAGCTGCTGTTTTTCAGCTACAGTGTAGGAGGTAAGACGATTGGTCCTGATGTCGATATTCCAGGCTTATCTGGGGGCGGTACAGCTGGTAATGGAACGATCGAGGCGCTTTCGAAGTTGCTCTTCTGAGTGTAGAGAAACAGTTGGATAGTGATTCAGCTGCGATTAATCTGAGAGGATAATAATTATGCGGAGTCAACAATAATAGCTTCTTTGAAGACATCGCTCTGAAAATAACCAACTCTGCTGATATGAAGATCAAAGTTTCTGGCTTTAGTGAAGAGAGAGTGCAACGAGTAGCAGCACGGCTCGGTAGTGATGGCCAGGCGCGCATATTAAACTAGGGTCTCTCTCTCTCTCTCCCCACCCCCTAGAACGAGAAGAATCATTAGTAGCTTGTGGAATTCCTCAGCAGATGGTCTGAGCTCGTGTTTCATCGGCCATTCACTTTTCACTGCCATCAGCCACATTTCAGCCACAGCAGCGGGCGCACGGAACACCAAGTCTTTTCCATCGCCTATAAATTGCTTTCTTTCCGTCCCGATTGCATCTTGTATCTATGAGTAGTGCTGCTGGGGACCTGAAGCCCAGAATGGATTCTCCTCAGGCAATTGAGGTCGTTCCCATGAAGACAGCAGAAACTTCGTCCACTTTTGGTTCTACAGGAGGTTACGAACTGAAGACGAAGCCGAAGAATCACTCTCGTTCTCAGAGTCGAGCTGGTGAGCTTCAATATCATTCATACTTTCATCCCTCCGGGTCTTTCCACCTCTACAGACAGCTACCTGACACGTTTTGGGATCGATTCGAATCGCTCCTTTTGTCGGGATTTCCTTTCATTGATAACAGGCTCGCTCGATGGAGACGCTCCTTTCGTGGATGCAATCACCGAAGCTCCTCATTTCTCTAAGACGTCCTGGAAGAAGAACCAAGCTGTCATCTCTCACTACGTGAGTGCGCCTTCTCCGCAGCTGGCTGGACTCCGCTAGCTGAACCTTTCGCTCACGTCTCATGTTTGGGTGTGTTTCATGATATCAAATGGTGTGGGGTCAGACCAATGTCATGCTGGCGACCGCCTTTTTTAGGATTTACCAGCATGTCTTCTTATCTGCGCTCTGGGCAATGGCCATTTGTTTGATCAATACCAGAATCAGCAAGCACGTCAAGCTTCAAATCCCATCGACCCTCTTGACGGTATTCGGTACAGTCCTTGCGCTTGTCTTATCCTTCAGAACCTCGTCAGCATACGACCGATACTGGGAAGGCAGAAGGCTTTGGTCCACCATTACATTCGCTTCAAGATCCTTTGCGCGTACGGTCTGGATTCAGTGTCCGGATTCGCTCCAGGTCGCTGCCATCACTGATCCAGCTTTAAAAGATGAAGACCGGGCAAAAGCTATTATCGAGAAAAAGTCGGTCATTAACCTCATTCAGGCGTTTTCTGTTGCTGTGAAGCACTATTTGCGGTGAGTTCATACATCATTTTTGACCGGTCAAATTCATTCCGCTCAGACCGCTGGCCTACTCTGTTCTAGAGGAGAAGATGGTATATATTATGAGGATCTGTATCATCTTGTCAAACACCTTCCGGCTTACAATCTTCCTGAGTCGGTCAGTACACCTTTGTCTTAGTCCTGATCAGCTCTGGCCACCGTGCTCATCTACAACCTCTTGAAGATCCCTACTCCCATCGGTGCTCGAGTTCCAGATCCATTTGAGCAATACGAACAACGTGCTTTAGCCAGCGGTCGAAACTCACGCACATCGGTGGATTCAGCCTCCGACACGCGCAACACCTCAACCACTCTCCCAATATTGACGATCCAGACACCAGCCGCAAATCGACCAGTCAACTTGAGAGTTCAAACCCAGAGATCTGATTCAGGGCCACCTCCGGCACTGAGACCTGCTATCAGCCCACCTGTTTGGAAGCTAAGGGAGATGTGGCCGTTCAGATGGTTTGTTCCGAAAGAGGACGGCGAGACAAGGGAAAGGGAGGAAGGCAATAGGGACAGGAAGGAACGAATGGCAGGCAGGGGTGTTGTCTCGCACAATGTACCCTTAGAGTTGACCTTCTATCTCGTGAGGTTGCATTTCTTAAGCACACTCGCTGTACGTGGGGCTGACCTGATAATCTTCATATCATTGAACGTGCAGTCTTCCTACGTCGCTGCTCTCACCACCAGAAACACAATCGATGTCCCCGTCAAGAACCTGCTCCTCGCCCCCATCACGCAGTTGACGGAAACTTTGACGTCTCTCGAGCGTATTCTCACGTCCCCAATTCCTTTCTCGTACTCTGCACATCTATGGGTCGTCGCAATTCGTGAGTCCAAGTTACGGTGACTTTTAATGGTGTATTTTCTGACATTGGTTGATACTATCTTTTTCAGTTTACATTGTCGTCCTACCTTTTCAAATCCAGTCCACCTTCGGCTGGGTCACTGTTCCTGCTGTCGCTCTCATCTCCTTTGTCTTCCTTGGATTCTTGGCTATCGGTGAAGAGATTGAAAATCCTTTCGGGATGGACAGAAACGACTTGAACTTGGATGCTTTCTGCCACCTCATCAAAGACGAACTTATTGCCATCACCTCCCGCCCGATGCCTACTCCTGCTGATTGGGCGTTCTCTACTGTGAATAAATGATAACTATATTCTTTTTTTTAAAAAAATTGCTGTTGCTAACTCGATATTCACTTCCAGGAAAACAACACTCTGTTCGGTGAAGATCTCGACTCTCGTTCAGCCAAAGATTTGGTCAAATTGGGCGAGAACGGGCTTAGACATCTTCTAGCGGAACAAGCTGCTGGACCTGTTGAAGGTGGTGACAGGACTCCGGCAACTGCTGGGGCTGGCCTCAGGCAGCGTACGCCCTTTTAGTTAAGTTCGCCGTATTCCTCTCTGCAATGTTTCCATTTTTCTTCTCTTGATTCTATGACTACACTTTGATACCCTGCATTTACCATATACAATCACCCTCGTTTTGCGATGATTTCTATCTGTTGAACTGGAAAAACCACTGTGAGAGGAAGACGCGAGTGATTTCTGTTTGTCATTTGCCACAACCGAAACCGCCCCTTTATGAATTAAATCGAAGACATCATGTACACCTTTGCACCTCCCATAGTATGGGCAGGAGTAAAGAAACCTTTGTATCTCTTTCGTTTATTCCTCCTCCAACCTCAACGTTAAAGTACAGTCCCCCCGGCTCCCACATCCCAATTCAATATGGTTTCCCAGTTCTTCTCTTTTGGCTTCAACCTAGCAGTCCAAATGTGCTAGGGCGAGGTCAACCAAAAACACCAGGACAATATGAACCTGCTCAGCACACCTACGAAGGGGAAGGGTGTGGTGGCCGCAGTACTTCTTTTTGAAGCGTCAGCTGATTGATGCTGAGTACAAGAAAGAAGTGTCTTGCTCATCTTCTGAGTCATCCAGTGATGAAGAGTTTTGGAGACTACCGGTTAGAATCGTGTACCTTCCATCCCGGTAGATACACTTCATCACAGCTTCCTCAGAGTCTTCCTCCACAAGATCAATCTTCAGCAAAGCTTATCAGCTTCATCTCTTCTGGTCGCAACATTCAGAAACTATCCCTTCGACCGCAGTTGGGATTGGGCATCAAATTAACCACGTTTTGACTGCTCTTATAACGTCGCGTTTACAAAGCTTACATTTTTTATGTAATAACACAATCCAGCGAAAGAATCATACGTCCCGCGGAATGAGTGATAAGCTCAGGCAGTACGTATCTCTGTCCGATCGACACAAGAAGATCAGCTCACTCCTCTACAACCAAACAACCAGCTAATCAAACAAGTCAGCCGCAGCTGCCCTTTTCCTTCCCGATCCATTGCCATGTTCAGGTGTACCTGCAGATTCACCTTCAAACTCCTTCGCCGCTTTCTCTTCAGGAGACACCTCATCCTTGCCATTGAAAACCATCTGATCTCCCGCTCCTTCAACCGACGTCGCTGGTGGTGCTGGCGACGCTGAACTCTGTGGCGGAGGTGGGATGGCGTTCAGGAGAGTAGGTGGGAACTGGAACCCAGCTGGAAGCGGTGGGAGTGGCATTCCAGGCTTCCAACCTGGAGGGGGAGGTGGCAAGCCCGCGAAAGCAGAGAGATCAGGTGGAACAGCGCCAGAAGAGCCTGTCGCGCCCGCGCCCTGAGGTGTTGGCAGAGGTGGTGGTAAAGGTGATGATCCTGTCGCTGGGCCACCTGGCGGAGCGAACTGCGGTGGAGTAAGTCCTGGTTGTGGGGGTTGGAAATTGGCAGGCGGGAATGGTGGGACTGGCATTCTGTGGGCGCAAACATCCAGCGATTACAAAGTGGTCAGAAGTCTAATCTAGGAGGAGTAAGGAAAATCTTTCAGATAAGACAATGACCTACCCTGGCTGCCATCCGGGTGGAGGCCCTGGGAAAGGTGGCCGGAAAGGAGGTGGTTGTCCGCTGAAGGCTGGGAAAGGTGGTTGAGGGAAAGAAGGAGCTCCTGTTGGTGGTGGCATCGCGTAAGGACTTCCATTGAAGCCGTTCAGCGGTGGAGGAGGTGGAGCGCCACTCATAAGAGCTTTGTGGACAGCCAATTGAGCCTGCAGTTCCTGTTCTGTTAATGGCTTCAACGAGATCTTTTGTCGTTTCTGAGCGGCCGGTGTTGCTTTAGCTGTTGTCGAACCTGGTTCTAAACCCAACTCTTCTTCCTTTCTACGCCTGTATGCAGTAAGAATATCTTTGGGGAAGCCTTCCATTCCAAAGATTTCCACATCGTACCCGTCTCGTCCTGGCAGAGTGTTTTCCAGTCTAATTTAGCAGGCAAATGCAAGGATTAAGCGTCAGCGAATCGGGTAAAACCAGAGCAAGATATTATCACTCTTGACAAGAACACCAACCTTTCTGGTTCAAGCTTGTGCACCTGCTGGATGTGAACGGCCAAACCTCCAGCGGTGTTTAACTTCCTGGGACAATGACTACATTTGAAGTGCTTGGCCTTTTGGTGCTGCATAAGAACTGATTGTATAGCGGGGTTCGGGGCGGAGACAAAGCAACTGTCAGATACGTGCAACGAGGGGCATGGAGGGAAAAAAAGGCATCGAAAGCTGTCGTCTTTCTCGAAGAATTGAAGCCTGTCCTTCTGGAGTTTTCTGCAGCCTATAATACACACCTTTTTCATCTTCGAATTCTCTCTCTGATATAGGGGAAATGGTACAACAAGAGTGAAAAAAGTCAGTCTCACGGCGTCGTGCAAGGATCCTTGAGAGATACAGAGATGGAATCCTTACCACAGTAGTAACAGACTGGGAGCAACACGTTTTTCGTCTTCTTGGCTGATTTCTTCTTTCCCATCGTTGACAAATAGCGTCGTGAAAGGCTGAATGGAAGTTAGCAGCAGCCAGCCAGGACTCAGTAACCTGGGAAGCCAGCTCGTTCGCTCTAGTGGCAACACGCTCACAAAGATTTGCTGCTGCTCGATTTCAAGTCCTCAGTCGACAGTCTCTTCCAACCCTTAGCCTCATTCTCAATAGAAATTGTGCCAATCCGTCCAGAATATGGCAGCTCAGCCCAGTAGTAACCAGCAGAAGCCAAAAAGACGGACGAGAAAACGAGTGAGGAAGCAGCAACAATCGAGCGACGAATCGGACGACAGCAGCTCGTCCGATGATTCTTCAAGCGACGAAGATACCACCATATTAAATCCTCATCTGGTCAAAAATCTCAACCTGGAACCATCAGCAGCAGCAGCGACACCAACAGCAGCGACCTCTGCAGCCGCAGCCGTACTGAGACGAGCAAAAGCTCTACTTGAAGAATCTTCAGACGAGTCTTCATCTTCTTCATCATCGTCAACGTCAAACAATAGTGATAGTGATTCAGATGACAGTTCTGAGGATCTACCTACCAACCTCACTAGCGCTCAGCAAAACAATCTGCGAGCGCTCCCGACTCCTTCCCTCCCACCTCTAAAGAAACGACGCCGAGCGAGGTTATCAAGATCACCATCCCCTCCATCAGCTGCTATCCCACCCTTTGCCTACGAAGACGAGAAGAACAAAATGACATTCAGGAAATTTTGGGAGGCGCCTTCTAGAGAAGAGAACGCTGATTTGAAGGCTGTGAGGAATAGCTCTCATCCGCTGAAAGCATTTAAATTTGTGTCTTAATGTGATTCTACCATTATTTACAGAGGACAAGCCCATCGCTGAACCCCAACCTCGTCAACATTGTCAACTCGCTGACTCGAGGTCAGTTTCGTCTCTTTGAACCATTCATCATCCAACTGTGCCTCAACAATTGATTTTGAACTTTTTATTCTACGGCAGGTATCGACGTGTTCTCAAAGAAGTGAGAGATGGGCGCGTGGAGTCAATTGTCAACAATACATACATCAGTCCAAACTACCACGGCTGTGGGTTAATTTTGTTCCCTGGGTTGTTCTACTCTAGAAGAGACCATGACTAACAAACTCAATCCTCTCAGACCGCATTGTGGACTTCTCTACCAAGCATCTTGTCATCATTTCCGTCGGCTCGCTGTCACCATCAGTCTTCCCAATTCGGCAGACGTGGTGTTCATCAGAGCCTTAGGATCATGCTAATTTGGATTCCCACTGAGCTAACTATACAACAGAGAGAATGAGTGTCATAGCTGAGTCAGGATGGTCTGCTAGATGGAGGATACTTGGAGCTGGTAACTGTAGCAAATACTTTGCAGGCGATGGAAAGCATTCCTTATTTCGATAATTCAACCCTCACAGTTAGGCTTTTCTCAAAGTGCGCTATCTGCTCTCTTCTTCTTTGAAAGCGATAACTAATGCATCGAATGAATCCACGCGAAAGTTATCCTACGCTGCCCGACGTTTTGTGACTGCGTCCAACACCTTTAGAAGATCACTGGTTTCATCCGTGTCATGAACCCTGACGATTTCGCATCCACCAAGTAGCACGCTAGAAGCAACAACAGCTGCACTCCCATACCCTCTCTCCTTTGGCACTTCTTTGCCTGTCAACGTCCCAATAAACCTCTTCCTCGATGCAGCCATTAGCACTGGGTAACCATGGAGCGGCGATCCGACTGCAGTAAACTCCTTGATACGAGCAATAAGATCAAGGTTCCCCTCGAGATCCTTAGCGAATCCAATCCCTGGGTCGATAATGATGTTCCATCTGTTGACGCCCGCGTCCAGCGCCGTTTGCACCGATTGGGCGAGCTCGTCAATCACACCCTTGACGACATCTCCGTCTGGATACGCCGTCATGGACCCCATCGTCTCGCTGGTGCCTCTCGAGTGCATCAGGATGACGGGAACACCACTTGACGCCATGTACGCCAGCATACCGTCGTCCCTCCCGCCATAGACGTCGTTGATAATGCTAGCACCAGCTTCGACGGCTGCTTTGGCAACGGTAGCACGGTACGTATCGATCGAGATGGCTGTCGTGATTCCTTCAGCTCGGATCGCTTTGATAAGGGGTACTACGCGTTGAATTTCTTCTTCTGGCGAAACGGGCGCTGAACCCGGTCGAGTCGACAGGCCACCAACGTCCAGTATATCAGCACCTAGTGAGATCATCTTCTTTGCTGCCTCGATCTCAGAAGAGAGAGTTTGATAGGAGGAGCCATCGGAGAAGGAGTCTGGGGTGAGATTGAGGATCGACATGATCAGTGTCTTGTGTGTCGTCGAAGCGAGGAGGGGTGGCGAGGGAAGGTGGAGTGGTAAAAGTGGGATCAAAGGTTGGTCAGTTAGAGGGAGAGAAGAGAGGAGAGCTCCTAGAGGCTTGTTGGTTCGTGGATGTGGGAAGGAAGGTGGTAAAAGGCTGAATGTAAGAACAGATTGTGTTCTCAGCGACTGAATATAAAGGAACTAGGACAAATATTATGATGCAGCAACTCACTCCAGAACTGGTCTCAGCACGAACTCCCTTTCCTCTATACTTTTATGTGGCACTATCAGCCCACCTTCCGCCGTTTCCATTTGCAAGACCTCCGTCAAGTGCTGGCCGTAGAAGATGATATCCAAATCGATAACTCTGGGACCGTTACGGATGTTGGGAGTGCGCCCCACTTCTGATTCGATATACTTGAGAGCGGTGAGGAGGGCAGAGGGTGAGAGGGTGGTTGAGATCTGAAATATCGAAAAGAGTAGATGATCAGTTTGAAGTTATCTCAAGCGAGGATAAAAAGGTACTGGACCCCCCCAAAATAACGACTAAAGGAAATCACTCACCATCACTGCGCCATTAACAAACGCACCCTGATCGACCACATACATCGGAGCACTTTGATACAGCCTACTTGTCTTTTCCAGTTTGATTGAACATCTCTCATCTCCCCCTCCACTTTCCATCACCGTCGTAGAAACGAGCATATGCATCGCGCGATTGATATGTCCAATGCGGTCCGTCAGGTTCGACCCGACCGCAATAATAGCCTTCTTCCATCCGGCTTTCCCTTCTATGTTGTTTTTTCCGATAGTTGGCGAGGCTGTGGGGAAGTCAGAGGGTGAACGAGTGATTTCGACGCCTGCAGACTGGGCGAGCGTGATGGCGTACGGCTTGTAAACCCTCACCGTCGTTGAGGCAACCTCTGCTGCTGCTGATAGAAGAGGTAGAGAGAGGAGGTGTTGAGAGAGGTAGTGCGCTAGGGATTCGAGCGTTTGGTACGATGATTCGTTGACGAACTGGATTCCCGATCGACGTCAGTATTCGATATCGGCGAGATTTACAATGGAGAGAGGACGAACTGTATGGGTTGCTTCTATGTACTTCTCAAATTCAAAAGGATGCTGATTCGTTACGGGTAGTAGGTCGAAGGTGATGTCGAACTCGATTTCCTGCTTCGTCAACCTCTCCGCCTCGTTGATCCCAATGATACACCTCTCTTTCAGCCCAACAAGTTTCACGTTATCCCTCTTTCTTAAACCAGACGACGACAAGGAAGGGGTTGACGTCCTTCTGAAGACGACTTTTTCCACGCCCAGCACCTTCAGCCTCGACAGCTCGATGTGCCAACCTCCCCTGAGCCCCAAAACGTCCAGTACCCGGCCCTCAATCCCATTTTGAATACATTCCTCTGGGCTGGCGAACGTATCCTCCGACAGGGCAGCAATCAGGAGCTTGGAAGTCGTCGAGTAATTGATAGACCCGTGCAGCTCGTCCGCCTGGGTTGCAGAGATGTCGAGGTCGTGAAGCAGGGTGATAGTAATAGAGTGTGGGGTGGGCAGAGGTCGGGACCAGTGATCCGCACCTGTGACCAGCGGCAAGGCGAGAGACTGAATGATTATCTTGTCAGACGGCGACATTTTCTTGTTTTCGCTGATGGCGTTGGTGAGAAACTAAGAGCACAGATAAGGAGCGCCACCCTGAGCTTTTACTAGTATAAGCATCGGTGTTCAACAAAAGATCATATCAATGGGTGTTCTCATCTGACAGATGACTAGTTAGTCGACGGCATCGTCAGATAAAATGCCCTGTCGCAGTCTAGCAGTGAATAGTCAGACACTAAAAGAGAAGTGAAAGCGATATTTGATATTGATATTGAAATTGGTTTCGTTTCTTTTTCGATGCAACTAAGATTTACAGATATGACCCTCCAGCTAACCTACACCATTTTTGACGTTTGATCCTAACCCTCCAGCTTTATCGTAAATACACAGTAATTTGTTCCTTGGTTTCAATGAACACGCACTTTACACCCTTTCCATCTACTGAGACATCTAAGATGTTCTACTCCAACTGAATACTCTCACCGCCCTTGAGATTGGTAAATTCGATGTCGCCTTCAGCAATCTTGGTGTCGTCGACAATGAAGGTTATGTCGCCCTTCTCAAACGCCTTACCGAGCTTAGGAAAGTGTTGAATAAGGAGATCTGGCGATTTGACAGTCAGAGTGGGATGAGAGTGAGTGTTCGAGCGAAAGTGCGACCGGCGGTGAGATGGCGGAAGGTTCAAGTGGAAAATCATGTCAGCCACGATATTAGCACACGAGTGTGAGGTGATGATAAACAAACCAGTGAGTAGAGAGAGGTTAAATGGTGGGGATGGAATAGAAAGCTTCAACATTGGTTGGCCTTCAAGAAGATGGGAAACGAGATGAGATTCAGAGAAGTCACGCGACAGATGACATCGAGGTTAGCAATATGAGCTCACCAGTCAAGTGCTTCAGGTGGCTAGAGAACAAGACGGTCACGCTATTGGAAGAAGATGAAGAGGTTCTTCTTCTGCCAAAGCCAAGGGAGGACTTTGTTGGAGGAGCTCCAGCAGAGGCAGCTCCAGAGTAGTCGCCAAGGGGGGAAACGACTTCAGTCATGGGGAGAATAGAGATTGGGTTTAGGTTAAGGCAGGGGTGTTTGTTTTGATCCTTGAGTTGTATGAGATGGTGGGTTGAGGGAATTGGCGAAGTGGGGCAAAGGCTCCTTTTATACTGCAGCGCCTGGTCAGAAGACCTTCCGCCGAGGTCGCGATGATTCCGCTTTGACACGGAGAACAAACAAACACAGCCTCATATTCACACTGGGAAAATGACATTCAATATCCTCTGTGCATCCAGATCATCCAGAGGATTGAATGTCATTTTCGTATGTTTTCTCTCGTGGGGACGGTGCTCGCCACCGTCCCCCTTGTTTTCGAATAGAAACTCCCTGGACAGCACAGGGCACCTTCAGCTGTAATCTTCCATCCAATGCAGGTGTTTTGATCCCCAGCAAGGCGAGTGGGAAAATTGCTCCGTAATAGTCGCATGAGGCGCAACTCGAAAGAAATCCAAACCTGTCTTGCTTCCAAGCAACGACTGAAGACCTAAGGAGCTGTGGTTATCTGTGAGAGAGATAGCACAGTCGTCCAACCCCCTCTTCCATCATGTCGACCAGCTTCGAGAGCAAGCTGCACAAGGCTTGCTTGGGTGGTCCAAACCAGGTCAGTTCATCCAACCCTTCAAGCTATCCAATGCTTCTCTTTGGCTGATTCCCCACTTGAAAACTCTTTCTTGCCTTTGGATGAATATCAGACTGTCTCTCAGGATGACTTGAAAAAGGCCTTCCCCAATGTAGACACTAAAGATCTCATGAGCGCCCTTAACAAGTTGTTGAAGAAGGTAGGCGCCCTCCTCCTGACCAAAATTTTGACTCGACAGGTTTCTCGGATCTAACCCTATATCTTTTCTCTCGTGGTCCAATTTAGAACTTCCTCAGGGTCATTCAAGGAGCTACAAAAGATGGGAAAGCAAGCCTCAGGTACCAAGCTGTCACCAAGGATGAAGCGAAGAGGTGTGTGTTCAGCTTCTGCTGCTCCGTTCAGCTCTGTTTTCTCTAGACCTGGCGCTGATTATCCCCTCCATTGTATGTGTGCCTTCTACAGATTGTCTGATATGGAAGAAGATGAAGCGATGGTATACAATCTGATCCAGGAAGCAGGCAACGAAGGTATCTGGACGAAAATCATTAAGAACCGAACCAATCTGCATCAGACCATCATCACCAAGGTTCTCAAGGTCCTGGAGAGTAAAAATCATGTCAAGGCCGTCAAGAGCGTCAAGGTGCGTTCATTCCATTCGTTCTTGGTTGCTTTGCTCGTTGTTTGGCGCCTTCTCAACGGCTACCACCACGCAATGCTTTGTTCACTGACAAAGATTTCCAAATTCCTTATTCATTGCTGATTATTGCAACAGTATCCAACAAGGAAGCTGTATATGCTCTTTGACTTGACACCAAGCGTCGAGATCACTGGAGGTCCCTGGTTCACCGACAACGAGCTCGATACCGAGTTCATCAACACGCTCCGCCAAGCCTGTTTAAAATTCATCAGGGAACGAGTAAGTGAGACTTTTCTGCTCTGTTTCATTCCGTTTTGATCGTTTGCGCACCCGTCTCTTCTCCTACACAATACTGACACAGCCCTCTCACTTCTTTTCTCGACACTCTACTCCCAATCATGACTTGAAAACAAAAACAACAGTCATTTCCGAAACCCAGTAAACATAATTCCTCCACTGCCCTCTTCTCGACGTCGCACGCCGCATATTACGCAACCTCGTCCCAGATCCTCGTCTGGCTCAAAAAGTCTGGAATCACGGGCACTGACTTACTCCCTGAACACGTTGAACAGCTCTTAGAGACGCTCGTTTACGATGGTGAGATTGAGAAGCTCCCCGCTGTCTCCGCGGTCACCTTTGGATACGGTGACAAGAAGAGGAAATTCGCAGAGAGTGACGACGAGGAGGAGGAGAGGCGAAGGAAAAAAAGAAAAAAGGAAAAGAAGGAGAAGGAGAGGGAGAAGAAGAGGAAAGCAGCGAAAGAGAAGGCAAGGAAGAAAAAGAAGAAGCAGGCAAAAAGGGACTCGGACGACAGTGAGGACGATGCCAGCGATGCTGCGAGTGGAAGTGGGAGTGACGATGATTCAGAGGATGACAGCGACTCGAAATCATCAAAGTGAGCGATCCTTAGCATTTCGTTTCTCACAATCTTTTCTCTTCATTTGCTTGCGAGCCTGCTTCTGATACTCTATTCCTTGTGTTTCTCGTTCATTTTGACCGCACCTTTCCTGGTACTTCTCTTCAACCATTCGCCACTCACCTATAAGATCCAAATCCAAATCTAAATCGAAATCCAAATCCAAGAAATCAAAACGTTCACGAAGAGATTCCGACTCGTCTGACGCCTCCACTGTCGCTTCCTCCTCCAGCGACGATTCCTCAGGCGACTCTGACTCAGATTCAGACGATTCAGAAGATTCCGACAGAAAATCGCGCTCATCTTCCAAGTCAAAGAAGTCGGGCTTCAAAAGGATGGAAATCGAAGTTGACGAGGAAGAGAATGGAAAGGGCGGTGGTGGAATTGATGATTATGATGGCATAATGGAGGGCGGGAACATGGTTTATAGGGCCATTAGACACGAGAAGGTCAACCTTGGGTCAGTCCTTCTCCATCTGTTCTGCGGGGCGTTCGCGCCAACCTGGTTCTTGCTGACTTTCGGCTCATCGCTTTTGACATTCTAGATGGACTCAAGCACCCTGCGGTCGTTGTCCACAGTTTATTTTCTGTAAAGAAGGTGGCCCTGTTGAACCTGACGGATGTCTCTGTAAGTCCTCCCTCCGTGGAGACCATCCTCTCTTGCCTTACTACTTGCTCTGTGTTTTGTTTCTGACCACAAAAATCATCCTCTTATTCCTAGACTTCGAAAGATGGCTCGAACAGACTCTAGACTTCTGAGAGACCTGAGGACCATAGCTAGACTGTAGCTGAATGAACATGACGGTCCTTTGAGTACATATACAATGCACGTTCCCTCGGTTTCTCGCATGGACTGCTTTGCAACTGCTCCAATGAATAATGAACGTATACCACGTATACGGAACCCTCTGCTTTCCATTACCGGCTGTCTCGCGGACACTAGGGACCGAATTGCAAGAAGAAATGGAATCAATCCTATGGGAAAACTGAAGCGGAAAAAATATCGAAAAAGCTGCTATTTCATGTCAAGAGCAAGCATCATCCGAGAGTACAAGAACAAACGAAAAAGGGATAAGGTGGGGTATGATCGCGACCTAAACATCAAGCGATAGTGACAGAAAAGAGGAAAAAAAGAAAAACAAGAAGAAGAAACCCGAAAATTCAAGAAATCAACCAGGATTATGAAAGTCGTGTCATCGGTATTGTTTCAGAAGCAGAGATGGTTTTTTATTGCTGAAGATCGTTTCCGGAATGTCTTGCGAGATAAGATCCAGTAGGTGCAGGCGTTTAGTCGCAGAATGGGAGGGAATCGTAGTTGCTCTAGATGACCAACAGAAGTGTTCAAAGTCAGACACGGGCCACCATAGAGAAGAAAGTCAAAAGGGAGTTAAGGACGTACGGCGACAGCCAAGTAACTTGGAGCAGTGGCTGAGGCGACTGTGACGACTTCAGGGTAGTTGTAAGCAGTGGTGGAGACACATAGAACTTCACCAGTGTAGATGTTGGAGCAAGTTGCATCAATCTAATATTCGACGCAATCAGGATTCCGTAGAGGGGGGCCGTGTCGATGGGCGCAAATTCAACAAAACGCGTCAGAATTGGGTAACGAATGTACACGCAAAAAGGGGGCGGAGGTGAGGAACACTTACGTTGGGATTGTTCTGGTACAAAATAGTGCTGTTGAGGGAGTATGACGAGATAACAGAATCACAAGTACTGTGGTTTGAAGGCACAACAAACCGTCAGTCTTCCCAAATTTTCGACCAAACACAGCGAAATGAAGAGCACGCGCGATCTTGGCACCCCGGCCGCCAACAAAGCTAAAAGGTGACTCACTCTCCAGACTTGACGACGTAGACGCTCGTACAATCAATACCTGCCCAGCCGAGACAGAGGTCCTGGCCAATGGAGAGATTCGAGCAGGCGTCGTCGACGGCGTTGTTGCTTATTGCGAGCTGGAAGGTTGAGACAGAGTTGGCTTTGGCTACATTGTTGAGGTTCGTAAGATGATGAGTTGGAGGGTATCAGAAGTAGTTGTAGAGTTATTATAGAGGAGGATGAAAGTCAGGTCAGTTTCCAAGCAAGTATTTTTAGGATTGCTCTGCAGAAACACAGAGGAGCGACGCCGTTCACCAGCTCATTTGGAACACCAATACCATGCAAAGAATAGAGCCAGCTCTCTATACGAGCAGCTCAAACCCACACACGAGGAACGGGGTATCTTTTCGCTCACAAGGTCGAAAGGTCAAACACGACCCCTGTTTCCAAACTAATGATCAGGCGCGCGCGCATCCTTTTGCCCACGCAGGCCCCCCTTTTTTCCAGTCCTACCTGCCGCCCTTCCTACAGACCATTCACATAGCCTCATCTACAACTTGAGTCACGTCGAGGCGATTTATATACTCTCGTGTCTCCACTCGAGAGCAAGCTAGGCGCAACTCTGTTTCCTTTTCGCCCAGAGTACCAAGCAATAGCCAAAACGCTCTCCCTCTTCAACGACGAAATGGAGTGACATGACACAGACTTACAGATTCCATCACAGACATCGCCAGCTACGACGGTGTAGTTTCTCGAGCATCCTGCGTAAGCGACTGAGTTTCGAGGATTTTTAAGGGCGTTTTGTGTCCAAAAAGGGGTTTCCATCAAAGGCAGCGAGAGAGGTATTGCGTGTTAAAAGAGGTATAGAGCAGCATCAGGACAGTGCACGTCACAGAAATAGAAGATATGAACCGGAAAGAAGTAGGGATGGGAAGAGACTTACGTGAGAGGAACGAAAGGGCTGAAATGGACTTGAGGAAAGTTGAGGTCAACATTTTTAGAACTTTGGCTAGCTTGGGCGAGAAAAGAAGTGTTGTTTCAGCTGGTGTAGAGCTGAGGCTGGTGAGTTGTTCTAAACGAAGGTGTTGGCAGGTCAAGAAGAAAAGGAGAGAAGTAGAGAGGGAGAAAGAAGAAAGGGGATTTGCTTGATGGTCGCAGCCAAACAAAGGAGGGCGCCTCGAGCGTTACTTTCCTTCCGTTCGCCACACAAATCGCAAGTCTGTGCCCCATTGGCTTCACGATAAAGTCTACTTGCTTGCAGACAATGTATATATTTTGTATAGCTTTTGAAATAGAACGGACGGTGCACTCGTTGTTATTGAAGATAAACGACGTCATCAAAGGCTCGTTGCGCTCTGCTTTTCCTTGTCCACGAAAGCGGGCTCTTAACTGAGACTACTTTCTGCTGAGAGACCTGAGAGGGGTGTGTATTACATAGAGTCCATTGGTGAAATTTTACAGCGCAAGGAGAACATATCTGCGTAAGTACAAGAAGGTTTCCAAAGATTCCACGGAGGAAAACAAGCGATGGTCAGTGAGAAGTTAAATCGACCCAAAACAACAGAGGATCTTTTACCCTCCAATCATAATTCTACACGTATCCAGTCAAAATCGGGACAACATCGGTCAGTCAATCACGACTTGTTTCCAGCTCGCAACATGAGCTTGACCCAAAAAGGAACTAGACAAACTCACAGTCCACCAAGAGGAGTTGTCGGGCCTAGAGATCTGAATCTGATGGCATACAGGATCAATAAGATCAAAAAGTGAGTAAGACTAGAATCAAAGTATCCAGAGCGGAAGGTGTACGCAACACCTTCCCTTCGACCTCATCGTGCTCAACAACTAATGGTAGGCTTAAAACTCACCGGTCTCTATCCAGTACTAGGGCTACAATAGAACCACTGAAGACGGCCGTCCCTGCCGTGATGAGCCTGGCGGCATACTTCGAGCTCCCAAACCTCGGGTGCAGCGACACAGCGAGCAGTGCGAGCCCGTTGTAGATGGCATACTGCGATGCTGTCGACCATGATGACAGCTGGGAGGCCGTGATGTTGGGTCGTGCTTTCAAGCCGTGGGAACCAAAGGCGCCTGCGACGATCCCGGAGGCCGTCAGGATGGAACCTGCTCGCCAGATGGAAGAAGGGGTCGCTAGGAAGGCTTGCTGCACAGGAGATCAGCAGTGAACGCTAGAAGGAATTCAAGGGCTCGACACACCATTTTATGTTAGGTAAGGGATGGTGACTCTCAGAAGTATCCTCTGTAAGAGGGGGAAGGCCAGAAGATTGACAGAAAATTGATTTTTCTCCTCCCTTTCACCATAATATGAGATCGGGCTAGCACCCGATGTTGTGCTTGTATTGCTTGTTCGCAATGCTGCACTGTCCCCTGCGAGCATGAATTCGTCACATTTGCAGAGTCGTCGCTCCAGAGCCCTTTCCACAAAATAAGAGACGCGCCTATATCTCAATCTGAGATATGCTCTCTTCTATTCCAGACTTTACGTTTGCAATCCACAATAAATAAATAATAACAATAAAACCTTTGACAAAGAGAAACAATCGTTCCGTTACGCGAAGTTGATTTTGGGGAAAACGCGCCGACCAGCTTTTCTGGCCTCGAACCCACACCTAACACCAGAGAAACCACCCTCGGCGACTGCTTCAACAGCTTCACTTGGCTATGGCTTCCAAAAAGCATAGGCAAGAGGAAGATGAATTCATGGCCTCCTTGCTCAACGGCCTCGACGACGACGCCTTCTCCTACGAGGCCACTCCTAGGAAGTCAGTCAAGAAAATCAAGAGAGAAAGAGATCTGACACCCGTAGTTGGACCCTCGTGCGTTCAAGGCACTCCAAAGAAGTCATTGAAGAAATCAGCATCGAAGATCCCCTTCTCACCGTCTAGAAACGGCAACCAGAAGCTTGGTAACAAGACGACACCTCTCACATCTTCGAAACGCCTCCCATTTTCGCCTGTGCGCCTGCCTAAACAGTCACAAAACATACAGCAAGAGGACTACTCGAATCTCTTGAGCGACCTGGCCGGCTTCTCTGACGACTGGGCTCCCTCCGACGACGAAAAAGTGGTCTGTAGCAGCACCAAGAGGAAGCTCCTCCTGGAGAACCCGTCACCGACAACAGCTCCCAGAGGATGGGAATCTAGACGGTGGGGTAGGTTCAAAGTTGAAGAAGTTATTGAGGATGATGAAGGTGATTCGAATGGCTGGGATATGTCAAAAGTAGGTCTCTCCACCAACTGTTTCATCCAGTTCGCCCAGTCTGATGCCTTGCAACTGCCTTCCCTAAGAAACTGCGCGTCTCGCGAATCAACTTGCATGCTCAGTCTTCAGTATGTGATGGGTCGATCATCAAGTCTAACAATCAGATCCGCGAAGAATGGCTTGATGTTATCCTACGCGACGAGTCAACGACCCTTCCAATCAATCCTGGCGACATCGTCAACATCATCTCGCCATTGCTCCCCAAACCAACATCACTACTATCAACAGATAAATCACCTACCGCACCTTCGTCACAAAGCTCTGTAACCCAGCAGTGCACATCTGGTAAAATCTATGTCGACCCGCAATTATCAATCTCAGCCCCGACCCAACCGATTGAAATCTCATTGCGCCACCCGCTCAACCACCTTATCCTCCACCCAGACACGCTACTCTCATCTACTACTATATCCGGTTCGCTCTCGTGCACCCGAAAGGCGATCCTTCAGTCACTTATGCGGTCGAGCGGGTCCTCGAATCAGTTCCTCATTTATGGCAACGTCCTCCATGCTTCGCTGCAGGACCTCCTACAAGAGCCCGAGCCGGACTTCTCGAGTAACCATATCAAAAAAGTTGTGGAGAGAAACTTGAAGGATGACCAGGTCAGAGGCGACGTTTGGTCTGCCGGACTGAATGAGGAAGTTGTCAGAAGCGAGGTGGTTGCGAAGGCGCAGAAGAGCCTTGGGGCGCTAGCTGAACGGTTTCTTGGTGCAACGGGCAATCCATCTGTAAGTGACTTGATTCCACTCATCCTATCCGCTTTATGTCATTCACCATGTCTATCGAATGGTTGATAGGACGACGCAACGCTTCACAATTCGCTCGACAGACTGCGTATCCGCGGCATCCACGACGTCGAAGAGGACATCTCCTCCCCAATCTGGGGCATCAAGGGTAAAATCGACCTCAGTGTTCAGGTCAGCATCGAGCCCGGTAAATCAAAATCTGGCATGCCGTCGTCAAAGAGCTCCTTCGAGGGGAAGGAGTGGACCATGCCGATGGAGATCAAAACTGGTAGAAGTATTAGTGTTATGCAGCACCGAGCTCAGACGATGTTATACACTTTGCTGATGGAAAATCGATACTGTACGTTTTCATTCGTTCACCAGGACCTTCAACGATCATCGTACTGACTTTCCTGCCCTTGACATCGACTCGTAAAGCCACACCTGTTCCAGCCGGCCTGTTATACTACACTCAACAAGACCTCATCACAGAAGTGAAAGCTAACAAAAACGAAGTCAGCAGTCTCATTAAAGGCCGCAACCGTGTGGCTGGATACATGGCCCGCAAACGAAAACCGTCTGCAACGAATGCTGGAGAAAGAGAAATTGTTTCCATTGAGGGAGATTTGGACGCTGGGGTGCAGGAGGAAGAAAGGAGCTTCCTGCCCGAGATGATTGAGGACACGAAGGAGTGCGAGAGGTGCTACGCGCTCGACACGTGCATGCTTTACAGAAAAGTTGGTCTCCATTTGTTTTATTTCCCTCTTACGCGCCACCAATATCTAACGAGCTGCTTGACTTTGTATCATTTCAACCAGACCGTGGAGAAGGTCGAAGATAACGACTCTCCTTTAGCTGACATCTACGCGGACAAGACGGCACACATCACTCCGGCGCAAGCCGAATGGTTCAGAAGATGGGAGGAAGCTGTCACTCTGGAGGAAGAAGGAACTACTCGATTCCGAGCAGAAGTCTGGCGTATGGGAGCCGAGGAGCGAGAGGGTAAAGGAAGGTGAGTAACACGTTGACCTCGAGATTGTTGATTGGCGCGACTGATACTTTGTTGGGTCCTCTAGAGCTTTTGCCAACATGATCCTCAAGAAAGATGCTATCAATACAACTGATCTGGCTGATTCGAAGAAGAAAGCATACCGCCATCAACTCGTCTTTACCCGGAAATCTCTCATCAACACTTCGGGTGCCTCCTCGACCAATATTGCGCTTCGACATTCTCTCTTGAATGGCTCGATGAACCTGGGAGATGCGGTCCTCATATCTATTGAGCCTGATCTCCTTGCCTTGGCCAGAGGGTGGATCCTTCAACTCACGACTGGAGAAATCGTCCTCGGTATGGATCAAAAGCTCAAACTCTCTGCGCTCGTCTCTCGACTGGGTAGGAAGGAAGAAGACGTCATCTTCCGGTTGGACAAGGATGAAGTCGCTGGAGGGATGGGTAAAATCCGAGAGAACCTTGCTCAGCTACTTCGACCTGAGCCGTCGCATCAGCGACTCCGAGAGCTGGTCGTAGATCTTGAGGAACCGCTGTTTGACGACGATTTGGCGCCTCAACCGTGTGAGATCCCAGCTGAAGTCAACCCCGATCAGTACAATGCCATGTTCAAAACTCTCACTGCTAAGGACTACGCTCTCATACTCGGAATGCCAGGGACAGGTAAAACGAGCACCGTCGTCGAGATCATCAAGGCGCTTGTAAAGAGAGGTAAAACTGTGCTCCTCACGAGTTATACACACTCTGCAGTCGACAACATCGTGGTTAAGCTGCACCAGAGAGCTTCGGATGTCAGAATTTTAAGACTAGGAAATAGCGATAAAGTGAGCCATGATCTTCGTGGTGAGATGGGCACTATCTCTTACCTCCTTTTTCAACCTCTACAGGTTCACCCTGACGCTCAGCAGTTTACCTTGAGTGCCCTCTCGCCAGCTTCTAACCAAGAACAGCTGGAGAGTCGATTCATGCACCCGCAAGTTGTTGCTACCACAGCGCTCAGCATCGACCAGTGAGTGTCAAACGATTATTCACCCAGCCCAGCGCACTTTCAACTCACCTATCCCGTGACTTAGCCCTCTTTTCTCCCGACGACGATTCGACTACTGCATAGTAGATGAAGCTTCTCAAATCACTCTCCCGACTTGTCTTGGTCCACTCCGATTCGCAGACGCTTTCGTTCTCGTCGGAGATCACAACCAGCTCCCACCATTGGTCCGAAACAAGGAAGCGCGTCATGGCGGTCTCGACATCTCGCTCTTTCGCCTGCTCTCTGAGAAACATCCACAAGCCGTAGTCGACCTCAGTTTCCAGTATAGAATGAATGAGGATATCATGAGCTTGAGCAACACTTTGGTGTATGGTGGTCGACTCCAGTGCGGGTCTGAGACTGTCGCTGCTCAAGAATTTCAGCTACCATCCATTGATGAAGCTGTGGCTGTACTGCACCATGGATCTGAGAAGAAGGAGGTCGACGAAGAGAAGCCAGAACCTTCTTGTAGTGGTGGCAGAGACTGCTGGTTGGCTCAGTTGCTGAACCCAAAGTGAGTATCTAGTATTGTTAATCTTCGTTGGCAATATTTAATTACGAAGACTGACTGATCGTTGTTCGACTTACTTAGATGCAAAGTTGTCTTCGTCGACACCGACGCGATGCCATGTACAGATTCCAGAGTTGGCGATCTGGTGCAGAATGAAGGTGAAGGTCGACTTGTGCTACAGGTAAGTAGTGCTACAGTTAAAGATCCAGCTTCCGTCAGTAATGTCATTCTAATGCCTATTTTCTGCATATAGATTATCAAGTCTCTGCTTCTCGCTGGCGCTTCACAGTCACAGATTGGAGTCCTTGCGTTGTATCGACAGCAGATCAAATTGCTTCAGAATCTGCTTTATAACGAGTCTGGGGTCGAGGTTCTCACAGCTGATAAATCTCAGGGAAGAGATAAAGATTGCATCATTATCTCTATGGTCAGGTCGAACGAGTCTGGTTCTGTAAGTATTTATCTTATTTATTTATTTATTATGGCTATAGTCCAACTCACTAATGATCTAATGATCTACATCCTCATCCACAGATTGGAGACCTCCTCAAGGATTGGAGAAGAATAAATGTCTCTTTTACGAGAGCGAGATCAAAACTCATTATTATCGGTTCTCAATCTACACTCAAGAACGACAACCTCTTCAAAACGTTCTTTGGGATGATGGGAATGAATAACTGGATCCTCAAACTGCCCCCCAAATCAGATCAGCTTCATCCGGACTATTTCAGGCTGCCAAAAGAGGTTACAGTCCCACTTGTTCTCACAGACAAAAGAGACTTCGCTGCCGCTCAGATCGACGCTGAGGCTCTACTGTCATCACCTCTCAAACCTTCTAAATTGTCTGGGAAGACTTCTGGTATCAAGGAGGAGACCTTCCTTCGAGGGAAACCAATGTTGTGCGATATTGTCAATGGAATGTGATGTACATAGAGTACTTTTTAGTTATCCGATGTTATTTTATTGTTTGATATGTCCAGGAAATGCTCTTCATCTATCTTAGCCAGCCGAAGATAGAAAATGAAGTGAAAGTCGCGTCGTCCGGTTTCCGAGGCGTCAGCAGTTTCAGTACAATCAAGTGGCAAAAATACCAGAGGACACCCTCTCCCAACAACAACTTGCTTTTTACGTGAGTGGATGTATCCCATCCTTGCACTTCTCTCCTGATTCTGACCCATCTGGTCCCGTGTACATACATAGCTTCTATCAGGATGTTCAGTCTCACTCGTCTTGTGCCCTCGCTGGCTGCCACGAGTTCCCTCGCCAGATCAACCTTGCCAGTCGCTCGCACCTTCTCAGCATCCTCCTCAATATTCAAAGGCAAGAAGGGTCACCTCCTGGTCCTCAAAAGCAACTACCCTGATCTTCCCTGGGCCAAGTATGGTGAGTTTACTCGTCTTGAGCCTGGCAGATCCTCACTAGTTCATTCTTGTGAGAAGCAAATGGCCCCTCTCTCCACTGAGGGCCACCATCTTACCTCTAGCGCGACTTTGTACTGACTCTCAATGTTCTTCTATGTTCTTGACAGAATCCTTCCGTGAGTGACCTTTGAAATACGTGTTTGTCGGGCAGAGAGTGCTTGTCCGAGGACAAGTCGATCAACAATCGTCTAATAGCAATAACGCCTTTCTGTCGATAGCGTCTGGCCCGAGCTCAGCATACTCAGTATACGTTGCAGACCGATGGGCTGAGTTGAAAGATGGATTGAATGGTGACGAAAAGCTTCCACCTCTTGCTGAGATTTCTATAGCCATCGGTACCGACTGGAAGGCCCTCCCTGAATCAGACAAGGAGGTGAGCCAACCCGATCACCTAGATCATTTCCTTTTGTAGAAAAACTAGCTGAAACATTTCTTGAATTTGTCTGCTAGCCATACTACACCAAGTTCGAGGAGCTAAAGGAAGACTACTTGCATGCTTTCGCAACTTGGGAAGAAAGCCTTTCAGAAGGAGAGCTGGAAGGCGTTGATAAGATCAGAAAGTTAAGGAACATGAAATCGATCGCTTCAACGCTTGGTCAGAAGGTCAAGGAGCCTAAACGTACATGACTGGTCTCTTGTCCCTCCAACTCGCCTGTTCTTTCTGACCGTACTTTTGCTGGCGGCTTCTTTCTCTTTCTACCTCTATAACAGCCAGGTCGGGATTCAACCAATACGTTGCTGACAACGTTAAGGCTGGTTCGTCATTTGCTGACGTTACGCAGTCTTGGAAGCCATTGTCCGAGGAAGAGAAGGAGGTGAGTTGAACTATTTTATGCTGCCTCTGCTACTCTCTGCTGTATCGACTCTGACAACTGTGGCGTGCTTTTCTTGATTCGTAGAGATACAACGACATTGCTGACAACTGGAATATCGAACATGGCTTCCCATCGCGCAGTGACAAGGCTGTCGCCAAGAAGAGCTCCAAGAAGTCCTCCAAAAACTAGACTTTGATTATTGTATAATTGAACAGATTGTGCTGGTACGATTAGTGGTAGCAGCTCGTGACGTGGATGCCCAATATGGCATTGACCAGCAATAATACACTTGCGCTATAATGGAATACCTTTCTATATCGATTTCATTACTCCTACTACTTCTTTTCCCTGACGTGAGGTATGCATACATGAGTACCAGGGTCTCGAGTCAAAGCGTTGTTGTGGTTGCGTGCTTCGCCCCCACCTGCATTTGGCTTATTTCTTTTAGAAACGAATTTCGCACCGTCACCTCACCATTCCTCCTCCTTTGCTTGTTAGTGGGCACCCGAGGTGTCTCCTTGGGTGTTGTCCTCAGGTCTGGAAGCGGACAGCGTCAGCCTACACTTCTCCTCCAAGAAAACTTCACGCTGCGAAGAAGAAGGCCTCAACGAGCCAATGGGACAGATCATTATCCTCCAAAGCAGCTCGAGTTCCAGGAAGCAGAACTCGTGCCCTTGAACAGAGTTCCAGTTTGCCAGCATTAAGGAACAAATCGACAGGTGCGACACTTTGGGAAAAAGTGCCCTCTTCAGCCTCAGCTCCTAGTCCGTCCAAAGCTGCTCCACCTTCGGAATCATCACCCATAGCAGGACCTTCCTCCAGCTCTGAATTCACTGATGGTCCAACTCCTTTAAACCCCAAGCAGATTTCCACAACTCATCCTCAGTTCGAATCGGAGCGGCGGGTTGAATTGAAGGAGGGCGAGGTTTTGTCGTGGGAAGACCTGGCAATGTTCGTTGAACAGCGTAAGAAGAACAGTTTTGACACAGAGAAACAACGGAGGCTTGAAAAAGAAGCTGGAGCTGTCACCACAAAGCGTCCGCCAGGGTCCGTGCTGAAGTTATCACGATCTCCTCCTCAGCAACTTGAGAAATCAGTAGAAGGAAGTAACTCTCAACCTTTCCCAGCCTCCTCTCTTCCCCCTCCTCCTCCTCCTCCTCCTCATCCACCCAAACTTCCTCTACAAATCCCAAAACACAACGCATCACTTTCAATTCAACCCCGGGAACTAAGCCGGAAGAAGCAGCGTCTCTCTCTGGCGTTGGCCCATAGCTCTAGCAATGGGGATATAGCTGCTCTTCAAGAGATGGGTCGTATCGATTCGTCTTCAGCTGTTGACCCTCGACTATCAGTGCCGGAGTGTTGTCGAGAGGAGGACTTGTCTCCCCTTCATCACAATCTAGTGAACGCTTGGGTGGTGAGTGAACTGACGCTGAACTGCACCTGCCTCTATTCCTCACATCTCTGTTTATATTCTAGTCAGCTGTTCCATCCGCAAAAGTTCTTGCAGACAGGAAGTTGATCATGAAAGTTCTCAGCGACAAAGTTCGATCAGACTACGGCTCAAACTACGAGGTGACTCTATTTGGGAGTACACTTACAGGATTGGATACTGGAGAGAGTGATTTGGATGTGCTGGTATTGGTGAGTGTCTTCAGGATGATGGTTGCAATCGACGTCGCTTTCTCAAGGTTATTTATTTCAACAGGACACAAACGCTCCTCTAGGATTTTCACCTGATGTGAACATATCTAAGCTTCCTGCAATCTACAACGTCTTCAAACTGGCCAAGTCAGTGAAGCAAACGCATCATTTCTCCCACCTTGAAACTATTAAGTGGGCACGCACGCCAATCGTCAAGTGCATTCACAAATCTACAAACATACAACTCGATATCAAGTGAGTTGAGTTCCATTAAGATTTTGGTTTTCTACAACCAGATTGCTGATTTGGAACGTTTCGCAGCGTCAACAACCTAGGAGGAAGATACAATACCATCATGATCTCCTCATATCTTCAGCTATCTCCCTACGTTCTTGGTCCTCTTAACTTTGCAGCCAAACAACTCTTCGGTACTTATGGCTTGCGAGGCCAGGGGGGTGATCCTCTCAAACCACCTGGATTCTCATCCTACTCCATCACACTGCTGTGTATCTCATTCCTTCAAATCAAGGGTTATCTTCCCAATCTTCAATCGCCATCATTATTGCAGGACTCATCTATCACACCAGCTACCATCTGGGTTGACTACGGTCAGAAAGTTGGCTCACCTACTGAAGTTGCCTTCGTGCCGTTCTCGGGGCTGCCAGCGAAGGTCACTGAATACTGGATGAAGAAGAATGAAGGAGTTGACGTGGGAGATCTAATGGTTGATTTCTTAAGGTTTTATGGGGGCGATAGCGGAGAGTGGGACTGGAAGCAACATACCTCATCAATTCGAAGTGGTGGATTACTGATGAGAGGGGCAGAGCCATCACACCCTGCGATCACATTCTCCAAACCAGCGATTGATAATGTGGAAGAAACTCAACCTATTAGCTCCAACCCTTTATCATCAGCAGAAGTCAAACTTCTTCCACAAGATGTACCCGCCGCTCTTGAATCTGCACCTCAAAATCTCACTCCATCAGCGTCAGCAGCATCCACGCTAGCCGCCCCATTTGAAGGTTATTCACCCGATCAACGGCTTCTCCTCTCTTCTGCCACCATCCCTCCACCCCTTAACCCACCTCTCATAGATCATCCAGCCGAGACGAATCTTAGCCACATGCCGATAGAAACCGACATCCCCACACCTCTCGCGCCTTCTATGGACGCTTTGCCCCTTCTACTATCAAAAGCTGATATGTTGCGGTGGTCACGATCGGCGCTGGTACTTCAAGACCCCTTCACCCTCAACAAAAACTGCCTACAGCCAATCTCCGACGACGTGGCTGAAAAGGCTAAAGCTCTAATGAGGGATGCTGGAAGGCTTCTTAAAGATGGGGGAACTGATTGGGAAACGCTGGTTAAGGGGACAGGGCATCCTCAACTGAAAGGAACATGGCGGCCGAAGCGGCAACCAATCAAGGTTCCCACCGTCAGGTTAGATCAGGAGCAATAGTAGCTAAGTAGATACCAGTAGGTACCCATTTAGGTCGAATAGAGAAGTCTTTCTACTCGAGAGCACGCTTTGATTTCCATGCAAGTTTTTATACAATTTACGCTCAATCGCTTAATCACACTGGAGAAATAAACTTCATTACCCGTTCGTAAGCCAGGAATACAATTCCACCACTCATCTAGTCATGACAGAAAGAAGTGTAACTATATTCAGCTACATCTCAAGTTAGGTAACAAAGAGAATACTCACTGATAGTCTCGCCAGTCTAGGAGTTGTGCCCTTCCAGAATCTAAGAATTCCTTCTTCAGTCGCAATACGGTATCCACAGTGGAAAATATTCCTGTATTCTGCTTTGGCTGTAAGCGACTGCATCCTAGTCTTGATAACATCTAATGGCATAGTCGAGTCTGTTTCAAACCATTAAGTAATGAGAGTGTCAGAAGTTAGATGTGAAGGAAGACTACAGATCCGCAAAACTCACAGACTGTCACAATTCCAGCCATGGCACCGATTCCAAACGTCACACCGGCTGGCAAAGCCTGTCCTGGTGGAGCGTTCCCTTGAACAGCTTGCTTCAAGGTGGAGTAAGTAGTGAATCGTACAGCTGAATTCGCACCTTGTCGCAAGATCTGGCCCGATGAAGAAATGAGTTGATGTTACCACGGGATTTTGGCAACCAAGCACTTACGACAGACGAGAGTCCCTTGTAAATGCCACCAATTCCTTCCTGCCTAATGATTTCCTTCGTTCCGTGAACTAAACCATGGAACTGAGGCACGGATCTTCGAGAGTCTTCAATCAATTTGGTTCTTCATTATGCAGTGTGACATGTATTAGTCGGAATACATAGTAGACTACCACAGGACAAGCAAGGAAAGTTCAGGACGCATACATACTTAATGGTTTCAGACGGAGTGACAGCAAAGATTGCTTCAGTTGAACCGGCCAACAGGCCGGCTGTCAAGAAAGGACATGTATGTAAATTAATGCGATCGTCTGATAAGCACCTATCCTGACACTCTCACCTAACAGACTCCTTGGAGCAGTCAATTTACCCTTAGTGGTGAGAGGATGAACTTTTCAGGGCCGGTTGAGACCTTTATGAAACGATTATTTGTGCGACTAACCATATCGTCTGCCAGTTTGCTCTTGTAGTAGTCATAACTCAAAAATCGTACACCAGCCTTGAGAGAGTTGCCAGCTACTAACGCACCGCATCCTGCGTAGAGACCTGATATTCCCTTGGTCTGAATCGTGTTTCGAATGATCGTTATCGGTCCTGGTGGCTGAGAAGAGGAAGAAGGCGAAAGCAGAAGGACATTAGCTAACTTGCATACTCTCTGTCCTGTTAGGAAGTCAAAGAGAACCTCACTTTAGAACCTGATTGAGCGGTGAGCTGACTCTGAGTCTTGACGAACTAAATTTTGAAGTAGGAAATAATGCCGATCGAGTCAGAATTGATTAAGTTCCTTCTAAATACGTAGCATTCGGTCTGATTCCGTCACTATAGAGTACTGATTACTCTGGTTGCCGTTTTGAAGTGATAGATATGACATACTTCAGTTGGGTAGGTCACGAAGCCTTCCACAGCGCCGGCGACTGTTCCTGCAGTCAAAGAGGCCCATAGAGACTCCTTCTTCTTAGGCTTGGAGGTTGTTGTAGGTACTGTAGCCGCCATAGTTCCTCACGAAGAAATTAAATGCGAAGAATTGTCGGGATTTTGACCGTCGAAGGAATCTCGGCGCAACTTCGAAGTCGAGTCGAACACCAATCTTGAACTGGGGTGATTCTGGGGAATGAGATGCCTACTTTGGACGATATAGTAGGAGGTAGGCTCGAAATTACTGAATGCTGAATGTTAGGTTACAAACCCTGCTAAGTTGGTCGCTGTTGAATTTAGTTGTGGGGGCATTCGCTCTGCCCGTTTGCTGGATTCTGCTGGCTTCGGTTGCGATTTCTCTTTCAGGAACTTGGAACCTAACAGCAGCTCAGACTACAGCTACCTTCGTGCTCTCTGGTATCGCTTTGCTTACTTTGCTAACAAGTATGCCGATTGCCTCACATCAACGCCCGCGTTTCAACTTCTCTGACCAGGTTTCAATGCTTTGCAGAGCTGCTTCTTCACATAAGTCATCGGTATCGTAATAAGCCGTTCCGTTTGTTTCCTCCTAGTGCCAAGCTAGACTGGAAGAAACAGGTTGTGCTCATCACTGGCGGATCCAGTGGGATCGGTGCGCTGTTGGCGTCCAAGGTCATTGGAAAGGGCGCAAAAGGTGAGTCTCACTATTAGTAACATCTGCCGATTAATATTTTAAAACTGATCTCTGTACAAGCAGTTGTGATTCTGGACATTCAGCCCCCGCCGCCGCAGTTGGCAGCTTCACCAGACAGCAACATCAGCTTCTACCAATGCAACATCTGTTCTTACGATGCCGTTCAAGAAGTTGGAGATCAAATTAAGGCTGATACTGGTAATATACCTACCATCCTCGTCAACAACGCAGGAATAGTGAAAGGAAAACCTGTTCTAGATCTGACAGAGGAAGATATCAATGAGTGAGTCCTTGAGACTTCTTGGCATGATCTTTCCAGCTTCTTCATTTGATATGGACTGTTTTTTACAGGGTGGTCGGTGTCAATTATACGTCCAACTTCTGGACACTGAAGCAGTTCCTTCCATCGATGATCGCCAACAATGCAGGACATGTAGTCAGTTTTTATTATACAGCCCCTCTCTCTCATCTTTCCAAGAGCTAATGATTTTTGGTGTAGGTAACAATCACGTCAGTAATGGGCCTCGTTGGGTCGTCTCATATGACAGACTACACATCCTCCAAAGCCGCCCTCTTTCAACTGCACGAATCTCTCCGATACGAACTCGACCACCACCACCGCGCTGTTTCAGTAAGAACAACTCTTGTCGTTCCTGGACATGTGAACACGAAGATGTTTGAAGGGGTCAAGCTGAGTCAGAGCTGGATTGCAAAGTTCGCTACCCCCACTTTGGTGAGACTTAGATTCATACTTGGTCTCTGCTTGTAAAGAGAACTTACAGTGGGTTCTGCCCAGCAGGATGCATCTTTCGTAGCTGATCGAATCATTGACGCGCTCGATCGCGTTGAGTCAACAACAATCATGTTGCCCCTTTACGTCAACATTGTTCCCATCGTTCGATGGCTACCCAGTTTTATGAGAGATTTCTTCCAATGGGTGAGTCGTTTATCTTTCTCGCCAGTTTTACACGTAGTCGATATAGCTGAGAACTGCGACTTGTTGTCATCTTGTGAATGGGTAGATGGGAGGGGCTAACAATGCGATGACGAGTTTCGCAAAGAGGTCTTAAGTTTGATAGACTTTTATATGAAAGTGGATGTATCATCATTTCAGCCTTTGGTTGGGGATGCCCTTTGATCTGGAAGATGATTGAGTTGCAACCGGCGGGTGTCCGGGCACGCATGACAACCAGCTTCTTCAAGCGCCGGGGGCTATCTTTCTCTTTTGCCGAATCAAGCAGAAGCTGATAATCAGTGAGAATAAACTCTCTCGGATCGTCGGTCGTTATTACTAGGTGTCATGGTTTCTGACCAAATTCACGTTGATTACAAAGCAGCTGAGGGGTTGCCGAGGCTCAACCTTACTAAACAAAGCCGACCCTGATAGTATAAGGACTGGCGCTGCTGGTTCTCCAAAGACCGAAAATTCAACATCTAATATCAACATAATGGCCCGATTCAGTGTTTTCACGTTCCTGAGAAATCAATACCGTGCCATCGCGGTTCCCCAGGGCGATTTGACAGGTCGCGTCGTGATCATCACTGGCTCGAATGGTCCGACTTCCAGATGTTCTTTCTCATCTCTAAAAACTCACTAATTTTCTGGCCTGTTACTCCAGGCGGTCTTGGCTTCGAAGCAGCCAAACTCATTTCCGGTATGAAACCAACCAAGCTCATCCTCGCAGTAAGAAACATGAAAGCAGGTGAAGAGGCAGCTCTCGCAATTGTTGAACACAGCGGAGGAAAAGTTTCTCCGGAGGTCTGGGAGGTGGATATGGCTGACATGGTGAGCGTCAATGTGTTTGGCAAGAGAGTCAATGAGGAGTTGGATAGGTTAGACGTCTTTGTGAGTTCTGGATTCGAGTTTACACCTAATTGAGCATAGATACTTGAAAATCTGAAAACTTGGTTTCTCTTTAATGGGTAGATATCAAATGCTGGTGTTGTTCAAGCTGAACGACTGCTGACCAAAGATGGGTTCGAACAAGGGTGAGATGTCTCCTACATTTCCTCATTTTCTCCGTCTGACTTTCCCTTTCTCAAATACAGTCTTCAGGTTAACAGCATAGCAAATGCTCTCGTCTGCTACCTCGTACTTCCAAAGCTCCAGGAAACAGCTAAACTACAGCCCCTGACTACAAATCCAACGTTCAAACCGCACCTTACCATCGTCGCCTCGGATTTGCATCTCATGGTCAGCAGTCTCCCAAAAACAAACATTATTGACACGTTAAATCAGGAAACCGAACCCAAGAAGCTGAACTACGTTCGGTACGGCGAGACCAAAAGTAACTCATGCTTTGTGTGTTTTGAGAAAGTTTGAAGCTGGTGACTCATTCCTTTCTTTCTCAATCGACCGTAACAGCTCTGAACGTCTTCAACTCTCGATCTCTCGCTGAGCTGGCTGGCCCAGGTGTAGTCGTAAACACGATGACGCCCGGCGCATGTAAATCCAACTTCAACAATGCGTCCCAGGGCACCCTCACCTTCAGCGTCTTGCAGTTCCTTTTAGCGCGTTCTGGTGAGGTAGGAGCAAGAACGATTGTTGATGCTGCTTTGAGAAGCGACATGACAAAGGATGGAGACGCAGCGTACTATGATTCTTGCATTCTGTCTGAGTGAGTTTATTGTTCGTTCCCCAATCCTGAATGAACCGGCTCAGTTCTTTCTCTGCTTAGGCCGTCTGATTTGGTGATTTCTCCTGAAGGAAGAAGGATTCAGCAGGCCGTTTGGGAGGAGATGAAGGCAATTTGGGCAAGGAAGGCGGGAGTGACTTTCTAGATCCTGAATGTGTTGATATAGATGTTCTTCTACACAAATGATGTGACAATGATATTCCAGCTCTTTCAGATCGAGCGCCGCCGGTAACGCTGCGATGTTACGGCGCTGCTGGCCCAGCTTCGAGCTTTGTCATTGTCATCGAGGCGCTAGCCCGGTTGCAGCCCGCGACGCCCAAAAGACCCCCGGAGCTAGTTTGGACGACAATGCCAGCTGTTACCTTGACTAGTGAGAAGAAAACGTATCCCTGCACAGTGGACGGGTGCGACAAAGGTCAGTGGGAGTCTGGAATACTAGCTCCGGCACCGCTAGAAGGGACAATTCTGACCTTCTGGTACCTTTTTATTGCTTGCTGTCTCCAGTCTATGCTAGGGTGGGCTCATCCTTCTTTCTAATTAATGTACCACCCTTGAGCTGACCTGTCTCCTCCTAGCTCGAATATCTGCAACGGCATGAGAGGAAACGTTGGTGTCCAGCTTCACGTTCGTCCGTTGCCCGAACGATACACTGAGCGACTTCTCTTTATCCCAATAGACGCAGATATTCGGCCTTTCCCATGTTCCCTCTGTGACAAGACCTTCTCTAGATCGGACGTCCTGTACAGGCACAAGGCCAAGCAGCACCCTGGAGGAGCAGCCGACACTGGCTCGGCGGGCAAGAAGGGAAGCGCTGCTACTGGTTCAGCAGCTTCTGCCAGAGACAAAGCCAACCCATACCCACTTCCGAATAACACAGTTCCCTCCAATGAGCCTCGAGTCGTGCCCAATGAGCCTACAAGCGAAGGTGCGCATTGTTCCCCTTTCGTTAGGATTGCTACTAGACGCCAGTCGCTCACAGCCCTGTCAATTGTGATTGATCTTATAGAGTTTGGTAGAGGAGCTTTCGACTTTGTAACCATGATGCTCAGTGGTGCGAATCAACCAGTCTTTGAGTCTCAGGTCACTCCCATCATTCCTTCAGCTTCTTCAGACTCGCCGCCGACTACCGCGAATGGAACCTCATCTGCATCCCCGGAAGACAATCAATCATCGATCTCACATCTTCCTGTGCCTTCGTCGTTGGTGATAGGGAATGAAAGAGGCAACGACCTGTTCCAGCTACCACTTTCATCGGCGTTTGACTCCTCCACCATTGAAGACCTCACAACAACAGCAGATGGAAGCTCAACGTATCCATTCTCGGCATTTACCGGTATGATGGAAGACACCAACTCTTCTGTTAACAAGTACTCCAACGGTGCTGTAATCCCTCCAGTAGACGAAGCTCCGCTGGCGCTCTTCAGCCCTTTCGACCCTTTGATTGACTACGGCACCCCGCCATCCCCATCCTTCGCCGCGTATCTCCTTGGTATAGACTCAACAATTGGCTCTACTATGGCTTACGACGAGCAAAACCTGTTCACCCAATCCGACGAAGCTTATTACTCCAACAACACTAACGACAATAACAACGCCAAACAGACATTTGCCACATTGCAGAACCTCGATATATTTGAGCCAGAAAAGACACTCCATCGAGTTGAGATGAACGAGGTAAAGCAAAGGATGGGAACGATGACGAAGGCCGAAGATGATGCGTTTTATATTGGCAAAACTTGGTTTGGTTCGGCTTTCAAGTACGACCTCTTGCTCGTCATCTATCCTTTATCAGCTTCATCGCTGATCATTGCCCGCTCACATTCTTTAGGGTAAATCACTGGAAGTTGCCAGACGTTCATACGATGTCTGAAGTTGGCAAAAGGACAATTTTGGACTTGAACCCTCGATTCGGGTCCATGCTGCACGTCCCAACCTTCCGACTGAAAGAGGCCCAGGGTTGTATTGCTTTTGTAAGTCCCACACATTGTCCCCGTTCCTATCAGGCGGTTCCAAACTGACAGCTTTTTCAACCGCAGACTTCGTGTGTGATTGGGTATCCGATCGAGAGCGTCGTTTCGAGGGATAAATGTACGACGCTCGTCCGTGCTTTCTCGCGAAACAGTGCTTCTGTCGGACCAAACACTAACCTCCACACCGACTGGAATGTGAGTACCCCAGCCCTAGTATTGATATAAAGCTTGTGGACAAACTCTGACAGATATCCGCCATCTTCAGATCGCAACGGTTCAAGCGCTGCTTCTCTGCAATGCTCCTGCCATCCTTTATGGTTCGGAAGACGATAGAATGGTTTCGTTCAAGAACTTGAATACAATCATCCCAATCGCTCGTCGAACGGGTATATTTGGTCAGTTCTACAACTCTCTTCTCTTGAGCGTATTCTCACAAACTCTACTTGCTCGTCGTATAGATCCTTTCTTTGGCCACGCTTCCAATCGTCTGATCGTCCCTGTAAATGCTCTGTTTTGGCTCGAAGGTGGTGGAAGGCAAAACTTGGATGCGTCCTGGAGAAGATGGATCCATATTGAATCGACACGACGAACGGCTTGGTCGGCATACCTGCTTGACTCGCACGCGTATATTGTCACGAAGAAACTCAACTTGCATCCTAGAGATATGTCTGCGTTCCCATTACCTGCGCCAGATTCTCTTTGGGAAGGTCAGTCCAACGTTCTACGAGAGATGGTATCCATCGCCTAACTTTATTTTTGTCTTTCAGCACCCACTGCTGAAGCTTGGGCTAGAAGCATCCTCACTTGGAGCGGTTCTCTCACGCTAGGTGATGCTATTGAACTGCACTACCAGGAGAACCTGTCACCCCCACAATCAGCGACGTCCTTCGACGCGTTTAGTGGGTCGATGGGAAGCCAGTTGGAGAAGCACCAGCTCGGCCCGTTTGCAATGAACTGTATCATTGTTACACTCCTAAGAGCCATTTTGGATGTCGGTTGCACAGGTATCAGTGCTGAGGGGCGGGAGGATAAGTGGATTGGATCACTCGGCTATCTAACTGAGTTGGAAACTTTGGTTCTTTATTCGAATGCGCTCGATAAGGTACGCAATTTGTTTCCTCCTTTGCATTCTTGAATCATTTGTTTATCATTGCTCTTTCATCAGTGGAAGTCTGCGTGGGATGCTGATGAGACTTGCACAGCTGGGCGTACTCTGTCTGCTCGTCCATCTCAAACAAACACCGATCCCAAACCAGATAATATCCAGGCCCGGTTTAACTTCGCCAACAATGTCGGCCAAGCACCCTTACCTGACCTCACCCTACGTACCCCTCTTCCAGGCGACTCAGCAGCGGTATTCTATAGTGCAGACTCGCTGATAATGCCTGAGCTTGAAGACGATGAGCCTCGACCACCTCAAGTACCCATGCAGTTCTCATCAATCTACGAGGAGTTCCCTGATCGTATCAAAATCCATCCTAATGAGCCCATCAAGGGAGAAGACGATATCATCTACTGCCAGAATGCAGTGAGTTTCCTTTTGTTTCTCATCGAGATGAAGATATCGCGAGCAGCTTACATAAACATCCCTCATAGCTTCCCTTTTACCACCTTGCAAACGTCTGTATCAACATCCTGAGAGCTCGCTTCGGCTCAGCTGAATCTCAACCCTGGGCAGGGAACATCCCGGCCGGCGGTGTGCTCCAACAAGAGAAGACATTCGATTGCGGGATCGACACCAAGACACTCTTTGCTGGAACTTCAAACTGGGATACGTTTAGAAACCAGAAGGATGGGTTTGTTTCTACAACTGGAACAACGAGCATCAACTTAGGCAACCTGGACGACTTGATGAGGGACAATGTACTGCATCCTGATCTCATCCGGATGGGAATGTAGTAATAACAGATAGAGGTGGATTATGTCTTGTAAACCGAGTATGTAATTGTGGACAGCCAGTTGTGTCTTTGTAAATACTTGTCTACATGTTGTGATGTTTTGTTTTGTCTCTGAGAAGGTTGGCGAGCCTGTTCCAATGACTCGCTGTGACAAGTCAGTATTATGTTTGGAATTTGTCAGCCCAAACTAAATGTCCCCTTTCTTTGATCTTCGCTGCTAAAGCACGAAACCGAGTCACAACGACCATCTATAGCAAAGAAAGACAAAAACCCCAAGTTTGGAGCGCGGTACCTCAATTTTTGCTTCGCTTCTTGAGGTGATTCACCAACTGACATTGTGAGTTTTTACAAGTTCTCAGAATCTTTCGACAGTAAGAGATCGTTGTTTTTCAAAATCACTTTCTGAACGTAAGCTTCAGATATGTAGTTTTGAACGTGGGAAAAAACCCGGGCGAAATGCCGCCGCGACTCGACCAGCTCTGCTGCTAGCTTGCTATAGGAGCGTCTCGAGTTGCAGCTTCCGTCGTCCTCAAGCAAACATGTCTTTTGGTAAGTTCTTTCGGCAATTCTTTTGATGCTAGATCAAATTCAGATCAGGATAGCGAAGGAACGGCAGATATTGGCAAAGACTTGGAGGCAGGAGGTGCAATTCAACAACTAGGTGGCCAATTGGAAGCTGTGTGAAGCTACTGATGGAAATGGGGGACACTATGGACGAAGTTGGCTGTGGAAGGAATATAGAACCTCATTGGACACCGTTAGCTGACCATCGTTTGTTGATCACCTGTAGTCGTTCCTGAAGCCCACGTGCAATTCCAGGTCAGTATTCCCTTCAGATCGCCCTAGGTACCCTCAGGATATAGGTCACAGCCAGTAGAACAGCTGCAGAATGGGCTAGGGGAGAATTTGTTCTGGAAACTATCAGACCTATGGAGAAGGATGGAGCGGGAACTAGCAATTGGACGAAACCTCAAGACCGAATCCAACACCGTTGACTGACACCATCTTGTTACTTTAACCTACAGCACATTCTCCGTCTCCTCAACACCAACGTTGATGGTAGACGTAAGATCATGTTCGCCTTGACCGAGATCAAGGGTGTTGGAAGACGTTACGCCAACGTCGTCTGCAAGAAGGCCGATGTCGACCTCAAGAAGAGGTATGTGTCTTTCTTGTCTTCTAGAGATATGGTTCGGGGGAAGAACTCTTATAGTTGTAGGATTTGAGCTATGAGGGAATATGGTGGTGGAAGAAATTTTGTCGAGGTGCATTCGAATGGATTTGACTGACAATTTGCTGTTCTCCCTCTGCCCAACTTCAACCTTCAACTCATTGTCCTCCACCTGTCCCATCTTCATCGTCATTGTATTTCTATCCAACATCAAACCTAACACAGAGCCGGTGAGCTTAACTCCGATGAGCTCGAGCGTATCGTCACTATCATGCAAAACCCAGCCCAATTCAAGATCCCAGCCTGGTTCGTCAACAGACAGAAGGATATCACTGATGGAAAGGACTCCCACGTTTTGTCCAACGGTATTGACCAGAAGATGAGAGAGGACTTGGAGAGGTTGAAGAAGATCAGAGCCCACAGAGGTCTCAGACACTTCTGGGGATTGAAGGTTAGAGGTCAACACACCAAGACCACTGGTCGACGTGGAAAGACCGTTGGTGTTGCTGGAAAGAAGGTTCGTTCACTTTCGCTGACTGGCAGACATTCGGTCGATCAAGTTTCTAACCTGCTCTGCTCTTTTTTTGCTTGCGTTTGCGCTTGCTTTTCATAGAAGTAAAAAGGGAATTCATCACAAGATGTGGATGGATTTTCTTTTATACGGTTCACCTATGCGATATATCATGGTTCTTCTATTTGCGTCGAACGGACCACGCGGTCAAGCGTTCAAGCAAGGATTGTTCGTTTGAGATCGCAATTCGCACAGATGTGACAGGGTGCTGTCAACTGCCTATCATGCTAGTTGGCCGTTTGACCTTTACCAATAATTGTCAGCCAAAGACGCATATCCGGCTTGAAGGCTCTACGTGAAACACTCGACGTTGAATGGCGCAATGCGTATCAGAGGAAAAAATAGTTGCCTTCATTCCCTTCGAGGCCCTTCAATAGCTTACAAAACAAGGGCAGCTCTCAATTTTCAGTGGGCTGTGAGTGATCTCGAGCCCGTTCGAGGTGGTTTCACGTAAGCATCGAGGCGTGAGACTCTGATGGGTAAGCTCCGTCAAAGCGCCACAGGCAAACCGCCTGGTCCTCAAAACTGGTGTTTATGTCCGGCGAGCTGACTTCCTCTGTCTCCAAACATCCCAGAACTCATTTTCTCTTCAGAGATCTGTTGGAATCTCCTCTCGAACCCGCTTTTCTTCAGCAGCACACAGCCCAGTTCCATCCGTCAGCATGTCGCCTTTCCACACGATGGAAGAAGCAATACAAGCGTTTAAGAACGGTGAATTCCTGGTTGTCATGGACGATGAATCGAGGGAGAACGAAGGAGACCTGTGTATTGCTGGCAGCAAGATCACGACGGAGAAAATGGCATGGTTCATCAAGCACACCAGGTGAGTTTTAACTTTCGTATTCAGTCTCAGTACAGCTTCAGCTCGAAGGAATCTATAGCATCGTATTCATACACGGAGGCCAGCGTTAACCATGCTGCTGTGCTGTATGGTGTGCTGTGCTCAATTTTCATCATCCCACTCCTCTCCCTTTCTTTCCGTGGTTTCCGGCGTGATAACTGACTCGATGGCCCCGTTTTTCATCGGATCTCCCGATTATTCGTTCTTTTGCGTCTGAAGTGGATACATCTGCCTTTCATTACCGGAGTCGAGGCTGAATGAACTGGAAATCCCAATGATGCTGCCTTACAACCAAGACAAAAACAAGACGGCCTACACAATTACTGCTGATTACAAATACGGTAAGCCCACCGTCACCCCATGCCTACAATTCAACTCCCATTCTTATTATTTGCGTCGTTTCTCCAGGTACCACTACCGGAATCTCTGCGCACGACAGAGCTCTCACTTCGCTGAAACTGTCGGACCCAGCATCGAAAGCCGACGATTTCACCCGACCTGGACACATGGTCCCACTCAGATACACCGAGGGAGGCACTCTGAAGAGAATGGGTCACACCGAAGCTTCAACGGGTACGTATCATCCGGCATCGTCACTCCTTTGCCTCATCGGCTGTGACTGACCGTCGAGCTGACATTCTACGAACGATACTGCTTTCAGATTTGTGTATACTTGCTGGGCTTCCACCGGCTGGTCTGCTGTGTGAATTGGTCAAGCCTGATGACCCCATGGGTTCGATGGCCAAGTTGGAAGACTGTTTGGCTTTCGCAAAGACTTGGAATCTGAAGTGCATCAGCGTGGAAATGATCAAGCAATACAGGGAGGCGAACAACCTCTAATAAATCTTTTAAAAGCACGGTCTCTGCGTATTTGCGTTCTGGCTGGCTTTAATATGCATAGATGGGTTTATGATCGTTCAAGAGCACAGAGCGAACTGAATGTTCTTCATGGCTTTCGCGCCAGAGGAATCTTCTGCAAGCTGTATGATAAACCGAGTGGGAAGAAACCTCTAGTGCTCGAGCCCGCAAACAATGCGAAAAAAGTGAGGTATTTGGGTGCGTTTCACGACGACGTGGGCCATGCGTTTCAGAACTGGAATCGGCTGTCGACCACGACGCCCGTCAAAACCAAACCTGTTCCATGGACCAGCTCCACATTCTCCATTTCAATGATGTGTACAGGGTCAAGCAGAAGTACTCTGGAGGAAACGGCGAGATAACAGCCGCCCAATTCGCTCAGCTCATTACAGACACCAAGAGCACCTGGCCTCTGAGCAAAGGGAAAGGTAAGGAGCGAGAGAGGGAAGGACTTGTGCTCTTCAGTGGAGATGTGTTCTCCCCCTCAGGTAAGGTCTCGTTGAGCTGAAATGGTCCATAGAGCGTTTGAACCACCGCTCACGCACCCACCCGTTCACGTAGTGGAATCAAGTGTAACAAGAGGCTCTCATATGGTTCCCGTTCTGAATGAGGTATGCTCCCACATTCAGCTGTCTGTTTAAACTCTAGAATTAGCAGGAGCAAGTGTACTGAATCTTCGCTCGCCCAATGCAGCTCTCCATCGACGTAGCAATGCTAGGAAATCACGATTTTGACTATGGCTATCCTCACGCTCATAAGCTTATCAAGGATACTAACTTCCCTTGGCTGCTGTCCAACATTGTCGACCAATCAACCAACACGACGCCAGAAGGAACACAGGAGTTTGTTATCTTGGAGCGATCAGGGACCAAAATAGGCGTCGTCGGCCTCGTGGAAGAGGACTGGATAGCAACGATCCCCTCCTGGGAACCCAACTTCAAGTATCAGAATATTACTGAGCGTGCAATCGAGCTGTCGAAGTTGCTGCGAGAGGAGAAAGGCTGCGAGTTGGTCATCGCACTCACTCACGCTCGATTGCCAAACGATGTGAAGCTGGCGAATGAGACTGGAGCTGTGTCTTTTGACTCTTTGAAGGATTGTCATGGTCTGGATATCATTCTTGGAGGCCACGACCATGTAAGTGTTTGTGGCATCAACTTGCTTTAACTAAACCTAACTTAGTGTTCTGTTTTGATAGATGTACTATATTGGCAGAGGAATCAAGAACTGGGAGAATTGGACCCCCCATGAAAACTTCTCTGGTGCAGAAGAAGACAAATCCACGCTTGTCATCAAATCAGGAACGGACTTTAAAGACCTCTCAGACTTCTCACTGGAACTCACGTCCAACCCCAGCACCAGCATCAGAAAGAAACTAATCAAGAACATATCTGGAAAACATCTTCTGTTGACTCCTGAGCATCCGACGAGCGAGAAGGTTGAGAAGCTCCTAACATCGCTTCTTGCTGATGTAGACACCGCTCTGCAAAAGGATGTCTGCTACGTGAGTTCTTTAGATTATCGTCAGTATGGATCAAAAGGTCAATTACTGAAAGCATTATACTTGCTGCAGACTCTTACTCAGTGGAATGTTAAATCTGAACTTGTTCGAACAGAAGAGTCTGCGATTGGCAATTTTGTGTCGGACGCTTTGTTGCATGCGTATGACAAGCCGACTGATGCCGTCATCATCTGCGGTGGGACTCTTCGTGGTGACTCAATTTATGGCCCAGGAAATGTTACGCTTGGTGATGTGAGTGTTTAATTTCCTGAACACTGATAGTACTCGACTGATCGGATGTTGTTGCACTTTCGATGCAGATCCTCGAAATCATGCCGTTCAATGACCCGGTCGTTATGATTGAGCTAGATGGTGAAGGGATTTGGGATTGTTTAGAGAGTGCTCTCTCAAAATACCCAAGTCAGGAAGGCAGATTCCCGGTGGTCGCTGGACTAGAAGTCGTTTGGGACTCTCGAAATCCACCTCTGCAACGCATCAAGTCGATCCATCTCATCAAACAAGATGATGATTACCCACCTTCTCTCGTTCAGCTGCACGAGGGTCCAAAAGGGAAACAAATCGAAGTCCAGCATCATTCCCATCGGAGCAAAGAAGAGGTCAAGCGTGAGACGGGAGGAAGGATCTATAACGTTGTGACTCGAGAGTACATGGCAGAGGGATACGATGGGTTCACTGCATTGAAGGATAGGAAATTCATAATAGGTGAGTATCTTCAAGATGGCTCCTGACGTACGCTCAAGCTGAGCAGCCCTATTACTTTCCAGACGACGAAGCTGGTGTACTGATGAGCAGCATCATTCGCCAACTGCTCCTGGGCTCGGCTTTCTTGTGGAGGAAAAAGCAGATGTTCCAGGCAAACGAACACCATCAATACAATGACGAGCAAACGCTCCACGCTATCAATCGACAGAAGAACCGAACATCCCTTTCGCCTGTCAACTCTCCTTCAGCTCGAAGCGACTCCTCTCGAGCAACTTACTTGTCGTTCGATGCGATTGACGAAGATACCACCAATCCAACACTTGGTGCTCCCCACGTCGTCAGCAACTCTTGGAGGACTCTGAAGGATGCATTGAGAGTTGCTAGGCGAGAGCATATGTCCGATTTCGATCATCAGGTGGTGAGTATATTTATTTCCTTTTGTCGCTCGACCATGATCGACACTCAACGTTGGCCGTGTGTAGGATGGTAATTCTATGCGTAAATCTCGCTGCGAAAATCAAGACTCCACCATGCTGGATGTGGATGCGGCCCAAGAAGCTGCGTGGAAGCAGAGTGCAGATGATTTGGCTGTGGTTGCGCCAATGGTCGATGGACGCCTGAGAGATCTAGGTCGCTCATAGATATGATGCAGTTGGGACTTTTTGTCTGTTTTCACTACATTGCAAGTAATGGTGAAGCAAAAATTCCGATGTAAATCGAGCGAAAACAGAGCCCCAAGGGGAAGCCCGAAGGCACCGTGTGCACTGTGGCCGTGGAAAGATTTCTTCTAGCTGACCATCAGGAGCAATCTCGCCATCGACTCAAGATGAGATATTTTGCCTATGTCTCTGTCCTCTCTGCGTTGGCAGCCAACGCAGCTCAGCTTGCTTTTGGCCCCGGTGGTCAGAACCTCAACCTGAATTCCGAGAGGCCCATCCCAGTCCTTCGAACATCTCTCAGAGAGAGATCCTTCAAGGCTGAAGACTCGGGCTACTCTATGGCTGATGTAGCAGGAGGGGAATTCTTCAAACTCCAGGTCGATGAGTTCCCAGTGAGTATCTTGCACTTATTATGTACCACGCGGGTCTTCAAGCCAGAGAACGCATGACCCACCTTTTCTTCCTCGTCTGCAGAACCACAGCATCAGAATCAAAGAGACCTCTGGCTGGTGTGACCCCACAGTCAAGAGCTACTCAGGCTATCTCGACGTCGGCTTCCAGAAGAACATCTTCTTCTACTTCTTCGAGAGCAGAAGCTCGCCAGCTGATGATCCCGTTCTGATGTGGATCAATGGGGGCCCAGTGAGTATTTAAAGAAGTTTGGGAAGGACAGCCTATCGATTTCGTTGCTGACTGCTTCCACACAATTCACTCAATCGATACCTTATCTCCGATCAGGGCTGTAGTTCAGCAATTGGTCTCTTCATGGAGCTAGGTCCCTGTTCAGTTGATACATCTGCCTCAGTTCTGGAATTCAACTCGACTAAGTTTAACCCGCACAGTTGGAACTCTAAAGCGAACCTCTTGTTCCTCGAGTACGTTACGCCGCTTAGAATGTTGCGGCTTTCAACACTGACTGATACTTTTTTCAGTGAGCCAATCAACGTCGGCTTCTCATTGTCAAAAAACGGACAGAAGGTCGGCACGACGGAAGATGCTGCGATTGACATCCAGCGCTTCCTTGCAATCTTCTTCGAGACTTTCAAAGAATGGAAAGGGAGATCTCTTACCATCTCCGGAGAGAGCTGTGAGTATTTTTTCTCATATCCTTTCGGTCGGTTAGGGTAGCACTAACTCAACGCCTCCTCGACAGACGGCGGTCGATATATCCCAGTGTTCGCCTCAGCTATTTACGATGGTAACGCCGCTCTCGTCGCAGCTGGAGGAACAGCCATCAACCTGACATCCGTCGCGATTGGTAATGGTATCACCGACGCTTTCTCTATGGTGGAAGGTTACATCCAACATACATGCACCAACTTGTCTGGCACGCCTCCTATCGCGTCCGTTTCCGACTGTGTCTACATGAATGAGCTCCTGCCGAGGTGCAAAAAGGCCATGAAGAAGAGCTGTATTGATACAATGGATGTCTTGGGCTGTGATGCAGCTATGGCCATGTGGTGAGTTTTCTCTCTGCCGTGATGCATCTGCTGTTTTATGCTGAGTGCATCTCCCCTTAGTGACCCAATCCAAGAGATCTTCTTCAAGACGGGACGAAATCCATACGACACCTCCGTCATGTGTGAAGGTGAAATTGCCGAGACGCTCTGTTATCCAATTACTAAGGTCATCTCCAACTACCTCGACCTCCCAGCTGTCCGACAACACTTGGGCGTCGACAAGAGCATTGGAAACTTCGCAAGCTGCTCGGGCTCTGTGGGCAGTCTCTTCGTCCAGGCTCGTGACTCATACGGCCACACCTGGAGATACGTCTCCGCCTTGCTAGAGAGAGACATCGACGTGCTGATTTACATCGGCAAGTTCGATTGGATTTGTAACTTCTTGGGGAATAGATATTGGACTGAAGCCCTCGAGTGGACCGGGAAAACCGCTTTCAATGCGGCCAAGGAGCGCGAATGGACGGTCGATGGGAAGGCCGCCGGTGAAACCAAGTCAGCCAGCTCGCCCACTGCAGGTACTCTCACCTACTTGACCATAAATGCTGCCGGTCACATGGTTCCTTACGACAAGCCTGCTGAAGCTCTCCAGATGATCAACAGGTTCTTGAAGATGGCAGAGTTCTGATCACCTTACATAGAGAGAGCTGAATATAATATGTAGATACAACAGAGCACATACAGCATAGTACAGATTGCATTTTGAGATCACTCTTAAGACGAGATCAATGGCTCCGTGTTTGAGTGCCTCATCAACGAAATACCACCTGTCTCACCTTCCGTCGTGACCCAAAGCTCTCTTTTGACTTTCATCTCCTTCAGCCTGGCTGCTGCTTTCTTTTCATCATCTTCCCAACCTTCACTATCGTCGACCGCATCTCGAGCGTAGCGTTCCTCCTCTTCCGCATCTACGTCGTCCTCGTCGTCATCACCGTATCCCACGGTCACAGCTGCGTATGAGTCCCTCTCTGAAGTATCCATATTTTTGATACCAAACAGAAGGAGGATTGGAGAGGGGACCAAGTTGGTGAAGGTACTGAGAGTTGATGTAGTCGCGCCAAGTTGTAATTTGAGTTTGGATGGTTGAGGATCAGGGAGACTACTGGAGCCTCTCAGTTGAACAACTTTGGACTTCTTCCAGGAGTCTGAATAGCTTGATTCGAATTCAGAGCTAGGAATGTTAGTGCGCTGCAACGAATTGGAAGGAGTACTGTGGTTTAGCTGGTGATCGTGACGAATTTGTACCAGCAAAGAATGGAACTCCTCACCTTTGAATCATCAAGCCCATCTCCAGATTCATCTTCATAAATCCCCACCGTCGAACCAGCCTTTTCTTTGACTCCTCCTTCAAACTTCTCCATCCGGTTTCCTTGTGTGTGGCTGACTGGGTCCACGAAATCCTTTTGTGTATCCTCAGTCATAGGGAGAGACAGAGCCTTCACAAAGTCGAGAACCTCCTCTGGTGTCGTTTCCTCCAAGTCGCGGTCGTCCTCGTCCGTTGAGAGGATTAGAGGAGCTTCAGAATCCAGAGCTGCGCTGAGGGTCGGCGGTGGTGATGGCTGGGAAAACAAGAAGGACATCCCTATCCCGACGCCGTCTTATGACTGAGTCTTCTTGGAAATGTCTTGGGAATGGAAGGAAGGGGGAAGTGAGTGTTGGAAGAACGAGATGTGCAAGGTGAATTTTCTGCAGAAAGCGGAACTGAAGCTGAAACTGAGACACTGTCATGCCTTGCTCGCCTCGGAGAACCTTTAAGGCTCTTCGTTGCTAAGACCAAACTATCCTATCTGAAAGCAAGATATTTAAAAAGACTCCAGGATAACTTTGTCCTCGATATTTGGCGAGGGTTTAATTCGGAGCTGGAGCAGGCGACTGAAGGGGCGCGCTCGTTCAATCCTCGCTGCAACTACCACCGACTTGAACTCACTACTGACGCCATCCACAGGTACTTCAAAGAATCCGAACGAGATGAGCGGGCTTTCTTACTGACAGTGTGATTTTCTAGGTCACCCTTCAGGTCTGGACGGAAGTTGCCTTGGCTCGTCACTTGGCTGAGCTAACCAGTATGGCAGCTCCAGCTTCGTCTGCTCCCCTCCCGGAAAGTGGAATTCATAGTATAACACTATCGAAGTCGATGATCCAAGCTCTTGTGGGTGCTCAAGCTTCCTCGGCGAGGGAGCAGGAGTTGTCGGCCTTTAAATGTGCGCACAGCTGATGCCTTTCACTTTTATTCGGAACTTTGAGCTAACTTTACCTTCTTTTCTTTGACAGACAAATTCAAGCCTGGATCGATACCACTAGGTGCTCGAGGAACCATCACCGAACCCAACAAATCATCCTCATCCTCTACCGTGCACCCGACATCCTTCTTGGTACATCTGGCTGGTGAAACGAATAATAGTAACAACTCAGTTCATGGTTTCCGAGCAGAGATTGAGCCTAGTGCTTCTTTGGCCGGTGGAATGGATACTGCATTAGTCTGGGACGAGAAGACTCAGGTTCGTGCACCATCGATACACTGACAAAACTGATTTCGCCAATTAACCTTGCGTCTCACAACAGACCTACACGCTGGTTCCAGTGTCCTCTATCTACAACCTCACTTACGACAAGTCATTATCACGATCAGCACTGCCTACCAGCTCCACCGCTTCCTCGCGCCTCAAAGTCCCTAAAGTGGTGGAAGGAGGTAGCAAGAAACGGCAGCGATCAGCGTCCTCCTCTTCTTCCTATTCCAGCTATTCTTCAGTGTCAGAAGCTCCCTCGACGTCGGCACCGCCGAAACTTTCAAAAGCCAGAACGAACTCGTCCGACGATGAAGAAGAGCGGGGTAGGCCAACTTCACGAGGTTCCATCTCTGGCTTCGGTCCTCCAAACCCACATCCACCACCCTTCACTTCATCTTCATCCCAACAGTCTCAACCAGTACCTGCGTCTGTATCCATGAAATCCCACCCTGCCGTCTCGAGGAAATCACTTCCCTTCCCGAGCCAGGGAATGCAGCAGGCATTAACGGCACAGAGGAAGCCTCAGAAAGCGCCACGGCATGCTCTTGATTCTGAAGAGGAAGATGAAGAGGATGATGAAGATGAGGATAGCGACGACGCTGAGTTTGCCGCTGAGTTGGAGCGAGCGGCGTCGAGTGGGATCAACAATGTTACGCCGAGTGCGAGCAGTGGGGCTGTCAATAGGAGGATCGAGGAGTTGGTCACTGGTGGACAAGCTGCTGAAACAAAGAGACCGGTGTCTCTTACGAGTTTGATGGGTAAGCCGTCCGTTTCTGGCGAAGTCTTCACTTGCAGGCTGTTACTGACTGGATTTTTTGCTCAGGTGATGACGATGACGAAGAAGTAGACTCAAGTGATGAGGACTGATCTGGCATACCGCTAATGTGAAGAATCGAATGCGATCAACGCTCAGGGTCTCCGATATAACTTATGTATACTTAGTCACTTGAAACCGGCTCCTTATGGCTAATCTGTAGTGCGTTGAGCACTAAAAAAATACAACGAACTATATGTAATTGCTACAACTATCTTGTTCCCACCTTTCGCTTACGATCCCACCTTTCGCTTACGATCTTTGAATTCCGGATCTATCGATTTAGTTAGCGCCAACCAGAGAGGCAGGGGGTGGTGGGAAAGGATCACGTTCCTCGTAAGTTGGTCTGCGAAGAACGATTGGGGTGTTAGATGTTATTTCAGTAGAATAAGTCAGCAGGTTATACTGTCACTCACAGTGGATGGTCATCAACCTGTCTGGGTTGAACGACGACGGGAATTCTGCCGCTGGGTACTGCCGGAAGAACCCGTCTTGGACCCAAAGGGGAACTTGATGGGAACCCGAACTTAAGTCTCACGTCCCAAAATCCTTGAGCAATGAGATTGGTGTACTTTCTCGGCTGTGAGATGAACAATTGTTGATGGTTAGCTTGACGGCGCATCACAATCTGTGTCTTCTTTAAGAGCCAGGGACTCTTTGAGATCTCGTCTACCTCTAGAGTCTGCTAAAGAGGGAATTGGTTGCTTACATCGCTCTGAATGAAGGAGAACAGGGGTCCTTCGTTAGTTGAAAGATGTGGAGTAGTCAAAAATGTTCAAACTTAGCACTCACGTCGTAGATGTTGTTCTCAAGTAGTTCCAACTAGTGAAGTGATTCAAAGTTGGTATCAGAAAGGGATGCAAGCACGGGAAAAGGAAAGGTTTACGTACCCTCAACACGACTTCCAAGCGCGAGCGATTCTTTTCGAACTTTCTCTCGACGTAGTCGACAAGGATCTGGAAAATATAGTTTGGGTTTGAAGCGTTGACTTTATCGGCGAGCAAGAAAGCAACGTCCGCTTGAGTTTGAACAGGTTTGAAGGCTCTGGGAAGGCGGCCTCGGTACTCATTGGACAACTGCAAGAGCATTGTCAGGAAACAAACAGCAGACTAACTATTATTCACAGGGACAGAAGGGGACACTTACCATATTGTCATCTGAAGAGATGATGGAAGCTAAGAGTAAAAGACTGAAGTCCAAGAATACTTGGCCACTGACTTAGCACGGTTTCTTCTCGGACGAAGACTCCCGCTGTCGTTCCAGGGGGCTATCTTTTGCATGAGACTCAGAAATCGGACTGAACACTATGCCTCCTCCTACACCACCTTCCCCCAACAGAGCCTACAGAGCCAATGCGGACAGTAAGAGAAAGAACGGTTAGTTTCCAGCCAGCTGGAACTGCGCCGTTGGGTGTCGTTAACTGACACCTGTTTGTTGAAATACAGTGCTGGATAGCTACCAGATCTTGGGATTCATTTCATCAGGCACATATGGACGAGTTTACAAGGCCAGATTGAGGGAGGGCGAAGGTGGGAAGACTCGACCAGGCGACTTGGAGGGCAAAGAAGGAGCTCTGTACGCCATCAAGAAGTTCAAACCTGACAAGGAAGGAGAAATTGCAACCTACAATATTAGTCAGAGTGCTTGTCGAGAGATTGCTGTAAGGTCTTGCTTTTGGCTGGATTCTATGACTGAGGCGTCGAACTGACTGCCATTCTTTGCTTCCAACTTCAGATCAATCGAGAATTACATCATACAAACCTATCAGCACTCAGAGAGGTCATCCTGGAGGATAAAGCAATTTATATGGTCTTCGAGTACGCTGAACACGACTTCCTACAGATCATTCACCACCACGCAACCACCGTCCGCACTAATATCCCAACTTCAGTACTCAAATCACTCTTACACCAGCTCCTCAACGGTCTTCACTATCTACATGCCAATTTTGTCATGCATCGAGATCTGAAACCGGCGAACATCTTGGTCTCAGCAAAAGGAGAAGTAAAGATTGGTGATTTGGGCTTGGCCAGGTTGTTCAATAAGCCACTGCAGAGTTTGATGGCAGGTGATAAAGTGGTCGTTACGATTTGGTATCGTGCTCCTGAACTTTTACTTGGTGCGAGACATTATACGACGGCTATCGGTGAGCTCAGGCTTTGATTTCTGCTCCTCTATATCGCACTTGACTTTCTCTTCTTTCTCCTTACTTATACAAAGACATGTGGTCCATTGGGTGCATCTACGCTGAACTGCTCTCTTTGAGGCCCATCTTCAAGGGAGAAGAGGCGAAGATTGATTCGAAAAAAACGCTTCCCTTCCAGAAGGACCAGATGCTGAAGATCCTTGAAGTTGTTGGAACACCTGATAGTGAGTTGAGATCTGTCCATCAATGATAGTATCGTGTTACTGACGCTTTATTTTATAGAGGACCGCTGGCCTGGAATGCAATCGATGCCAGAAGCCGGCCACCTACAACGAATGGATAGGTTTGTCTCATCAGCCGTTGGTTCGCACTACGATAATTGCAATTTCTTTTCTTCGCAGATTCGCCAACAATCTACCTGCTTGGTATAAAGCCAAAGCTCAACAATCCAACTCTCCGGCTGGCTATGACCTACTTCGGTCCTTCTTCGAATACGCACCTGAGAAACGAATGACAGCTGAGAAAGCGATGCTGCACCGATGGTTCCATGAAGAGCCCTTGCCTTGCAAAAAGTGATTTGCAATATTTCTCTCCTCTAGCGATTATTCTCTGACAGCTTTTCATCCTTCCCTCAAGCGCTTTCTATGGAGTCCTTGCCAGCTACCCAGATCGACGCGTCACCAACGACGACGCCAACGACCCCAAGATGGGCAGTGCAGCCGCAACACAAATCAGGACTGGAGGTGCAGGAACAGACCCGAGTTATTCTCACATGGGCAAAACTGGTTCTGGCGCTATGAGTTTGGCTGCCAAAGCCACTGCTGGGGATAGACTGGCCAAGAAGGCCCGACTAGGATGACACACGAACCCCTACTTTGGACATCACTATACATTCACTATACCCTGCATCTACGATTACCATCCCGTCCTCTTTGTATACATCTTTGCCTTGTTGTTATCTTGACAACTGAGTGGATCAGCCTGTGAAAGAAGTTGCGCCGCAAGACCAGTCAACGTGTCCAGTAGTTTCACCATGATGTTTTAAGAGTTTTCATCAGTTTCTTGCCAGCATACGGTTCTGAAAGCTGCAAATCTCAAAAATAAGGAAAATGAGGTGGAGTTTTCATTTTTCGGCAGTTTTGTTTTCATAAAAAAAAAGTTATGTCTGTGCTGCTCCTCGCTGTCGCTTCGTCCTTTTCTCCCCCACCTTCCAGGTAAAACAAAACAACAACCTAACTAACACAAGTTATGACAAATGCGTACGTAAATGGAAACGGAAATGGATACTCATCCAATTCCAACGGAGATGTAGCTGGTCTCGAGCAGAAGTTTGGTAAGTCTAAACCTGCAGCTTATAATTTTTGCTTTGGTCCTCGCTGGTGAGGCAGTTGGATGGATGGATGGATGGACGTACCATTTGTTCAGTGGAATAAGCCTGTCTGGTGTAGGGGTGGCTGGCCTGATTTTACTTGAGCCTGAGAGTTGTGACACGCTTCTCGTCGCAACTGATTCAAAAATTTCGACGACTCCATGGGATCCAATTTACTAACAAATCAATGCTTCTTCTGTTGTTTCCTTATCCATTGAACATATGTAGCTGCTGTGGGCCTCAACCCTACTCGTCCAGCCTATGTTCCTCCTCACATGAGAGGACAGAGAGCCCCAGCGGCCTCTGCTCCCCCACCCCCAGGTCCTCCAAGAGGGTTAGTTTCATTTTTCTCATATCGATCTGGCAAGGAAGGAGATACCTCCTCCGCGTGAAGGTCTTTTTAATGACTCTGTACCATTTCTGTGCTTTTTTCCACACATTCTAACTGAATCTCTCTCCTTTGGCATTACAGAGTCATCAACACCGGCGGCTGGGATTCTCAGCCACCACGTTCCTACGGTGGTGGTGGATACGGTGGTGAAAGAGGCAGTTACGGAGGGGGAGGAGGAGGAGGATACGGAGCTTCAAAGAATGACGGCTATGGTTCGTGGAAAGACGGAAAGCACGTTCCTGCTGCCAGAAACCCAAGAATGGAGAAGGAGCTCTACGGTGAGGCTGACGACAGAGAGCACCAAGTAAGCCTACCTTTTCTATTCTTTAAACTTGACCCTGAGTAGAGCGCTGACGCGTCATGGTCGCCACTGTTTGAAAACTTTTCTTCTCAGCACACCGGTATCAACTTCGACAAGTATGAGTCCATCCCAGTTGAAGCCACTGGTGCTGGAGTTCCAGAGCCAGTCACCCAATTCACCAGCCCACCTCTTGACCCAGTCTTGATTGAGAACATCGCTTATGCTCGATACACAGTTCCAACCCCAGTTCAGAAATATTCGATCCCAATCGTTGCCGGAGGTCGTGATCTTATGGCTTGTGCCCAAACCGGTTCAGGAAAGACTGGTGGTTTCCTCTTCCCAATCCTCTCCGCCTCGTTCACCAACGGGCCAAGGCCAGTGGGTGGCGGAGATTCTTACTCCAGATCCAGAAAGGCCTACCCAACTGCCCTCATTCTCGCTCCAACCAGAGAACTTGTTTCTCAAATTCATGACGAGGCCAAGAAGTTCGCTTACAGATCTTGGGTCAGGCCAGCTGTTGTCTATGGCGGTGCCGATATTGGAACTCAGCTCAGACAGATTGAGAGAGGTTGCGACTTGCTCAGTGCTACTCCAGGTCGTCTTGTCGATCTGATTGAGAGAGGCAGAATTAGTTTGAGCAACATCAAGTATCTCGTTCTTGATGAGGCTGATAGAATGTTAGATATGGGTTTTGAACGTGAGTGCCAATACCCAACTTTCTATCTCCTGCTCCTCTAATAAGGGCTATCTTCTTTGTTTTTGCAGCACAAATTAGAAGAATTGTTCAAAACGAAGATATGCCAGGAGTTCAAGAGCGTCAAACTCTCATGTTCTCGGCTACCTTCCCTAGAGAAATTCAATTCCTTGCTAAGGACTTCCTCAAGGAGTACATCTTCCTCTCTGTCGGACGTGTTGGTTCCACCTCCGAAAACATCACCCAACGTATGGAATACGTTGAAGACAACGACAAGCGATCTGTTCTCTTGGATATCATCTCTGCCGAGGCCGAATCTGCTGCATCCAAGGATGGCGGTTTGACCCTCATCTTTGTTGAAACCAAGAGAATGGCCGACATGCTGTCTGACTTCTTGTACCACAACAGACTTCCAGCTACCAGTATCCATGGTGACAGAACTCAAAGAGAACGTGAAATGGCTCTTCAGACCTTCAGAAACGGAAAAACTCCAATTTTAGTCGCAACCGCCGTTGCTGCTCGTGGTCTCGATATTCCAAACGTTACTCACGTTATCAACTAGTGAGCATACCATTCCTTTCTTTGTTTTCTCCACTTTCCCCTTTTCATCAAGTCTGACTTTCAAATCCTCCCCCCTCTTTTTAGTGATCTTCCATCCGACATTGACGACTACGTTCACAGAATTGGTCGTACCGGTCGTGCTGGTAACACTGGTATCGCCACTGCGTTCTTCAACAGAGGAAATAAGAATATCTGCAGACCTCTCATTGAGCTCTTAAGAGAGGCTAACCAAGAAATTCCTCCATGGCTCAACGAGTTGGCCGCCGAGGGTTCTTATGGCTTCGGAGGAGGCAGAGGAGGCGGACGTGGCGGAGGAAGAGGTGGAAGAGGAGGAGCACGTTCTTCCGACATGAGATCTAGTAAGTCTGATCTTCTTACACAAATTGTTTGGTGTGTCGACTGACTGTTCATGTTCTACTTCGGTTTAAAAGGCTATGGTGCCGCTCCAAGAAGTGGAGGAGGTCTCGGAGGAGGAAGTGGATACAGCCAAGGTCCACCAGGAGCTGGATACGGTGGTCCTCCCGTCGGTGGAGGTGGAAACGGATGGTGGTAAACACATCTGTTTCACAACCCAGCGCCAGCCTCCACCTCAATAACCTTCCCAAGCTCTTTCATCGCTTTTCCTTTTTCTCAACCTCCTGCGCCGAATTGGTATAACAACATCCGACCTCCCAACAATTTCACTTAACCCCATTATCGCATTTGGCTCACACTCACCCATTCTCAGCACAATCTCCATCATCACCCCCCGACATCAGCATCACTTCTAACGTAATAAATCATGAGGCATCTACCCACTTCGTCTTTTGGCATCTTTCCACATCAAAAAGCTGTAGGACGACCCCTGCAGCTCTTTTGTAAACTGCATCATTAGAAATTAATAGAGACGAAACCCCAACAAAATGTAGATGACTCACGAACTTTAACGACAGTTATGTTTTCCTTTTTTCTTCTTGTGCTTAGAATATGGGATCCTGAATGCATCAAACTAGTTATATCACATGGCGCATATTTTTTCTTTCCTCTTTTTGTATTCATAAACCTGACGCTGGACTGTCCAGCCGAAGATAGCAAGAAATTTGTAAATATCCATCTAGAGTGGGCCTCGTCTAGGAAGTAGAATATGGTACACATGTTTAAGAGCCGGTGACCATCTGAACAGCGAGGACTGCCACTGAGGGGGTCAGAACGTTTTCCTTCTTCTCATCATCAAATAGAGCTGTTTCTTTCCCGTTGGTAGCGGCAGCAGCAGCTTTCTCAGCGGAAATACGAGCGTTTTGTGGCCTGATTATGTTGACGTCCATCCATCTGACGGTGATCAGGAGAAGGATGATAAAGCACCACAGACCAATAGAGACCTCGTACGCGCTTTGGCGACAAAATGAAACTACGTCAGAAACGTCCGTCGCAACGCAAAGAGAGAGATATAAAGCAGTATAATGGCTCAGAGGACGCACAATGGGTAGTGTGGAGCTTTAGAAGCGGGCCAAATCAGGACTTGACTCCACGCACTGATGGCGTAGTACATCGAGATGGTGAAGCCGACAATGAGAGCACGAGCCTCAGCGTCGTGAGGACACATGTCTGAGAGCCAAGCGAAAAGTGGGGGAGCGGTTCCCATCGAGACTGGAAGATGAGTCGAGATCAGATCATCAGATGACGTCTCTTCAACAGGGCTGTAATAGTGAGAAGGCTCACCGTATTGAATGAACATTGCAAACCATTTCGCACCCATTGATACGTTCCAGATAGACAGGATGATGGCAGGAATCAACCCGATGCAAGCTTGAATCAGTACGACAATCCAACGTGAGTGAATCAAATCGGCAGTGAGAGCCCAGATCCAGACGAAGAGGACAATGATGCCATTACCCCCTATTGTAATGCTGTTGATCTTGTTTGAGTTAAAGAGCGCTGCGCCGCTGGCGGTCTTCAAGCTCTTGAGCCAGAGATTCACATATGAATTTCCACTGGCGGCAAGGACGATTCCAACGTAGAGAGCCATAAATCTAAGAGAATCCATCGTGTTTGAGTTTTCATATCGGAAAGCCAGGAAATCAGAGGACTTACGCGTAGACCAACCAACCACTGAAGACTTTCTTGACGGTTCCAATAGTCATTGGCTTTGGTTCTGCTCGTTTGTGACGAACGTACCGCATCATCGCGATATCACCGTGACTTTTCTTGAACCAGAATGACATTGGGTTGAGTTTGTTGGGCAAGTCTGGAAGCATGAAATAGCCGAACAGACCCAGGGCGATGGTCATGACTCCATTGATGATGAACAAGTATCTCCAGCCAGCTAGTCCCCCTTTGCCGTCGAGTGTTTCCGTGATCGCGACTTGGATAGCTCCGGACATCATACTTCCAATTGCTTGGCAACTGTGGTAGAAACCTACTCGTTTCGCAAGCTCAGGGGGAGCTGAGGCGACGGGAGGCGGAAGCATCAGCTTGGTGGGAATGGGCTATATGGAAAAAGAAAAGCCAAGACGTACTATACCATGCCATCATCAAGAAAATCATTCCTGGATAAGCTGAGCTTTCTAAAAGTCCAAGGAAGAAACGGAGAGCGTAGATCTGTTTGGCGTGAGTAGTCATTGCGACTAAAGCTGTTATCATGCCCCACAGAATCTCCAACGAGCTCAACCAGAGGGAGGGTCTGACACGGGTAATGATCGCTTGAGAAGGCATGAGCATGATACAGTATCCCCTGGAGTGACGTGAAAATGAACAGGTCAGCAGGTGGCTTGTGGTGGCGCGTAAACAAACGAGTGGAAATCGTACACATTAAAGTAAGTGGTAAAGAAGTTGAGCTCGTTTCCGAATAAGTTCAAATCCTCTTTCATTCCACTGACGTAGGCTATCAGAAAGCCAACAGAAAAATATTAAAACAGGAATCTGAGGAATGGCGAATGCTATGACAAACCCGTAGAGATGTTCTGTGGATAAAAACAGGTTACAAAAACGTCGTTACTTCGTCAATGCTATTTATTACTTACTTGCTGATCCAAGTATTTTATGACCTGCGATATACACCCTAGGAATGGAGACCAGAGTTAATACTAGGTGGGTAGATAAGTGGAACGGGGGTAGGCTAGGAAGCAAGATCTCTCACCGAACGTCATGAGGAAGATATCCAATCTCCTGACCAAGCTTTTCTCTTCTGGACTCCTCTCAAAAACACGAGCTGAAGGATCCAAAAGATCGTCGGCATCAACCCCGTTCTGGTCAGCTAGAGCTTCGCGCTGGGCCTGCTTTGAGGCTCTGTTACCCAAACTAAACATCACGAGGAGTTGAATGTGGTTGAAAGTAAAGGGGAAAAGGTTGTTGGAATTGGAGTAATCAAACGTTTACACGCTCATCCGACCATTAGCCTGCAATTTGGAGGCATCAAAAGCGCGCGCCTCAAATGTAAAAACCTCCCATCGCCCTTCTGGACGACACTGACACCGATCGAAAGCAAGATCGGGTGTGGTGAGCGTGAGCATCTCGTCTCGATCTGTTGTGTTTAATGTTGACCTTTGGCGTGACCAAGATTTGTCTCGTCTTGTGCAACAAAGATAAGGAGGCGATCAGCAACTTTGACGCCGGATCTACTATAAAGCTCCAACTTAGACGCCTATCGTTCGCCTGACGTTCGCCTATACCCGCTGGGCCGCCAGCAATTAATTAGGGGTTTGGAAAGCCCCCAACCTTCACCTATCTGACCTAACTATCATCCTAAACATCGAGCTATCCAGCTGAGTGAAACCATGACTGGCGTTGGACTTCCCGTAGACGACCCATGTCTGTCGTTCTGGCAGCTCAGCACTCAGAATTCCCCACTCAACTCCCATGGCTCCAAGGCTGTTCTTCCACTTTCAGCTGAGGCTGTGGTAATTGGTTCTGGTATCACTGGGTCTCTCATTGCGTATGAGCTGCTTGCCAGTGGAAAGTACTCTAACGTGGTGCTGCTCGAAGCAAGATTCTTTGCATCGGGGGCTAGTGGGAGAAATGCAGGTGAGTAGCGTCTCGAAGGAAACGTTATATTATATCAGAATATGTTCACTCACCCTCTTTGTCGTTGGTAAGGCCACTGTCGGTGAATCCTGACAACACACCCTACGCTGTTTTTGGAAAACAGGACTAATCATCTTTTTATCATTAGACCGGACGCCTATCGAGGATTCAACCACTACTCTATGATGCACGGTAAAGAGCAAGCACTCCATATCCTCAAGTCTGAGAAGGACGTTTTGAAACTAGTGGCAGACTTTGTCGAGAACAACTGCATTGACTGCGTCAGTAAATACCAAGGCTTGCGCGTTTTGAGGTGCGCTACGACTGACATTGACATTGGATACTTCTTTGATACTTCTTTGGGGACAGGATCTGAATTTGACATCCACTTTTGATTGCTGCTTGACTGAGGATTTCGCAGCAGCGGCGAAGCTGTCTTACGAGGATGCGAGAGCTGCGGGTGCAGCTGAAGAAGTGGATTTCTTCGAAGGAGAAGAAGCCAAGAAGGTCCGTTTTGATCTTACTGTCTCTATCATCTCCGGCGCTAATGTCTATCTATGATGGTTCCAGATCACACGAATGGATACTTTGACAGCTTATCGCTGGCCAGCAGCTAGTGTTCACCCCAAGAAGCTAGCGCAAGGAATCGCCAACCTAGCTCTCAGCTTGGGACTCCAACTCTTCACTTACACTCCTGTCACCTCGGTGACCCCTTCTGTGGACAAACCGTCGCAATGGTCCGTCATTACACCAAGAGGCACCATCACAACGCCCGTAGTCATTCACGCTACCAACGCCTGGTCTTCAGCAATCCTGCCAGTACTTTCGAACCATATCTCACCTTATAGAGCACAGGCTCACTCGCTCACTCCTGTTGGAGACCAGTACGCTGGGGAATCGAAGCTGGATAACACCTACTCACTGCGATACTCGCTTCGTCACTTCTACTCACTTGCACCAGTAAATCATTTTGTCTTCTTTCCTAAGATACGTGGGCTGGTATGCTGATCCCTACTGTTGTTTGGTCTAAAGCGGAAAGACGGTACATTGATCCTCGGGTGCTCCATGAAGTGGCCGAACATGACAGAGTCAACGCGCTCAGAGATCACCAACTGTTTCAGCGACAAGCAGTGGAGTCCAGAGATTGTGGACGACGCTCGCGAGAACCTGCGCAAGATCGCGCTGGAGTGGGGGTCGGAGGAGGAGTTCGAGTCGTGGAGTGGCATCATTGGAATCACTGACGATTCAGTTCCTTATATCGGTGCCGTTCCCGGTTTACCTGGCCAGTGGGCTGCTGTAGGGTTTGGAGGTGAGTGCTGAGTTTGTCCAACGTTGGGCCAACCGTGGTACTGATTGTTGTCACCAATTGTCAGGCCATGGTATGGCTAGGATATTTGCATGTGCACCTGGGCTGGTCAAGTTGATCTTGGGTGCGTCGTGGGAGGAGATTGATCTGCCAGCCTGTTTTGAAATCACAAAAGATCGCTTGAATGGCATCAAGAAGCCCAAGGAGGTTTCGATGGCTACGTAGAAGATCTTGGATATCTCGGAATATTATCTGGGGTCGTGTTTACATATACTGAGCTGCAAAGTCCCGATAGATTTGTATGTTCCTGCTAGCCACGCATCGCATCGCAAGTATACCAACAGGGTTCGCCGTACAGTTGGAACCCTCATTCAGGATCCAGAACTCGACCTATATCTTGTCCCGTTGATACCCTTCGCGGGGGGCTCAGTAGAAGGTGGCGGCTTTGAAGGCAATTCTCCACACCTTGCGGCTTACCTGATGCAAGTCCCGACTTCCAACTGGCCTTTAGAGATAAAAAAAAATGGGAAACAAATCTAGCAAAGAATCTTTCCAACCAGCCGCCTCAGGGCAGATAGCAAAGACTGGCCAGCTCTGCTACTTTTCCATCCAGATCAACGGACAGCCAGGTGGGTGGTGAACGCCTGAATACTGTTTGGGTCAGCTCTAATGCCAATCCTCTCCTGCTATCAATAGCTGGTAACATAGTCTTCAAACTCTACGATGAAGTCGTCCCAAAGACTGCCAGAAACTTCAGAGAGCTGTGCACAGGTAAGCATCGACCTTCGGATAGGAGAATGCGAGCTCACTAAAGACTTTCCCTCTTCGACCAGGTCAGAACAAGTACAGGTCTTGCTTAGAGCATAGGGTCACTATTGACAATTCCTCCTCTTAACTCAGGTCAGAACAAAGGCCTCGCTTATGTAGGATCTGGTTTCCACAGAATCATTCCTCAGTAAGTTCAGCGTCGCGTGTCACGGAAACCAAGGCTTGATGCTGATCTACCCGCCTGCTGTCGACTAGATTTATGCTTCAAGGTATTATCAGCCATTTGTCTCTGAAGGAATTTAGACTGACTTTTTACTGGAGTAGGAGGTGACTTTACGAGACATTCTGGGACTGGGGGTCGTTGTGAGTACCTAGAATGCTTTCGGACATGGGGACGTCCGTTAACGTGATATGTTGTACTCGTTTAGCCATCTATGGAGAAAAGTTCCCAGATGAGAACTTCACTATTAAGCACACTAAAGTAATAAAGCAGTCTCCTTTTCGCGCGTTCTCATCATACTGACCGTCTCGTCCTCTTCACCAGCCTGGTCTTCTTTCAATGGCTAATGCTGGCCCTAGTAAGTATTTCATGAGTCTCAATTCTCAAAACAGTTTCTTCCCAAAGGATGCTGGGAATTTTTGACTTGGCTAGAAACTGACACCAATGTTGTTTTTGCGCAGATACGAATGGTTCCCAATTCTTCATCACGACTGTAGTCACCTCTTGGCTTGACGGAAAGCACACTGTATTTGGGGAAGTAGTCGATGGGATGGATCTTGTATATCGAATTGAACGTATGGGGACTTCCTCTGGAACGCCAACTGGCAAGGTTGGCATCGCAGCGGCTGGAGTCATTGAAGAAGAGGACGACGATTAGAACGATTACATCCTTTCGTGTGTGTACCTGATCGATTAATTTAATTCATTTACAACCTAGTATATCCTGATGACGGAACAGGCATCTTCCTTGAGTCTGGGTATCGCACATCTAATCTCGGACAGCCTTCTCAGCTTTGACCAGCTCAGGCCAACGAGCGTCCTTCTTCCAGCTAACAACGCCCTCCTCATCCAGAGTCAGAACTTCGTCCCATGGGTGTGATTTACCAGCTTCAGCTTCCAGGCGCTCCTCCTCCAATTTCTTGAGGAAAGTCTGGGCCATGAGGACTTCGGTAGGGTTGAGGGTGGAAAGACGGATGTGGTGTATCATCAAGTCGAAGCCGTGCTCAACGAATTCTGCAAGACAAACAAATGACATTAAAGACTGATTTAAGGAAACAATAGTTTTATCACTAACTCGACTTCTTGGACCAGAACTCAGCCTGGTACCGGACTTCGTATCGCACGACTGGAAATTCAGCGGCCAACAAATCCTTGGCCAACAAACGGACAGGTAAATGGACTTGCCCATCAGCTAAGATCTAAACCAACATAGAGGTCAGTAACCAGGATTCAGCGGGCAGCGTCTAAACTTACTCTTCCGAACGTGTAGTCGATCTCCTTGGGGGATAAGTCGGTCGGAACCTCGTAAGCAGCAACTAATGCTTTGGCAGCTTCAGCTGGATAGTATCTGGTCAAATTGGGTACCAGTTCATCGAAAGTCTTGGCTGGATGGACAACCTTGTAGAATTCCCTCTGCGAGACACGATGTAACAAGACCAACAAATCAGCGATGAAGAAGATACAGGGTGAGAAACACAGATCCGTACCTCATCTCGAACGTCTCCCATGGTGACGCAGGTAACTCCAGCCTCTCTGAGACCTTTAGCGAGACCGCCTGATCTTTGGAATTCGACGATCTCCTTCAACCAACCGTCATCATCGATGACACCTCTGAAAGTTGCCAACTTGGATCTCATCAAGTCACCTTCGACCGCGTGCATCAAGGCGTCACTGGAAACCTTTGATGGATCCCTCATAGTCTCGAGAAGGTTTGGATCGTCAAGGGACAGTCCCAGGGAGGTAGCGAGGGCATCAAATTGAGGCTGAGCGACCTTTTGAGAGACTGGGTTTGTGAGGACAGCGTTGGATTGGAGGAAGACAGTTTTGAATGGCGCTGGTGCTGGGGCTTCACGAGCAGCTTTGTGCAAGAGTTGACATGCCTGGCGGAGAAACAAGGTCAGAATAGGAACGAAGGAAAGTTCGCCTAGAAGAAGCTTTGCTTACAAGGTGAGCACCACCACTCAGTCCACTGAGATCAACGTTGTTCTTGTCTCCACCCCAAGACTCGATGTTGTTTTGAACCCACTCGAGACCACACCAAACGTCTTTGAAACCAAAGTTTCCAGACACTTTGGGAGAAGCGGATGCCAGGAAGCCGAGGACTGAAACACTGTATGATTAGAGGATTGGACAAGTCAGTCATAATTCTATGGAAAGGTATAAGGTTCATTGAGAGGTGGCCATAATACTGACCGGTGTCCTAACATCACCCTAATCTCATTCGAGATTTCACACGCGTATTGCTGTTGATTGTAATGGAATCCAGAGGTACAACCAAACTGTAAGAAACCACCTATCGATGTATCGCAATTATCAGGAAGGGTTCTTTTTTTGAGGCTCCATCCAGCGTATCAGCTTACCGTGGAGGAAGACCTTGACTGGCAGGAGCTCCTTCTTCTCGCTCAGGTTGTAGGTTGATGGAACAAATATATCAGCGAAGAATGGAGTATCAGTCGGAGCACCGAGACCATAAGTTGGCTTCTTGTCAGCTGCAAAGAGAGATGAACGCGTTCGTCATGTGTGGTAATACTGACTTGAAATAATCGAGGACTCACGGTTCATATTGTATTCTCTACGAGGTTGAGCAACATAGAGACCATCTACAGTGTATTCCTTGTCCTCGTACTTGAAGTCAGCATCCAAAGTTTGAGCATCAGTCCATCTTGGGACAGGCTCAGCATAAGGAACATCTATTTGTGGAACGCAAAAACAGTTGGTATTCGACACCTGGCCATCCGCTTCATCACCACTACTGTATAAAGCTCAAGACTCACTGAGGAAAACCTGCACTCCATTTTTGACTCTTCCACCGGTAACTTTACCATGCTTGGTTTGAACGGTCACTCGGTCAGAGGTTGGGAGGGCCAGCTGCTCAGATACAACATCGTCGAATTTCTCGGTGGTGGAAGGGATTGGGATCATGTTGAGAAGAGGGAGATAGTTGAAGGAGAGTCGTGGTTGATGAAGAAGCAGAACGACGGGTAATATGAGAACAGATTTTTGAGTTGCCGCTTCACGGCGTTTCAAGATTGAGACGATCCGTACACTCTCATTCGCCGTCTTCTTCCCATCGAACTCAGGCTCTGTATGAAAATTGGTAATCACATCCAGGAATACAAGTACTAAGTTGGATAGACCTGCATTCTAACCAGCTTGGACCAGCCAAAGCCGCTTGACGCGCCGCAAGCTGCTTCATCAAAAGTTCTCCTTTCCAAAGAAGAATCGAGTACCTCCAGGGGTTGTGTACTTGTTACACATAACATGAAGAGTCTTCGAGAGAGCAGGAGCACCACAGAAGAAAACTCCGATATCGGTTTCGGGATGGCTCGAAACGAGACCTTGATACACTGCGTCCCAGTTTGGCCGACCGAAGTGGGTTGGCGCCCTCTGTGGAAAGTGATACAAACACATACAGTCAAAACGAAGACAACAATATTAGTCCGTCGTAGTTGAAGAGACTCACCAGTAAAGTAATCGCATCACGGTCAGCGCCGACGTCTTGCACCAGAATATTGTTCATCTGGTCATGATTGATCTTGGCTGTCAGGTAGATGGTGATCTCAATTCGATTCTGAGTATCTTGTTCTTCTATAGCAGCAAGTAAAGAGTGGAACCATTCACAAGCGCCAAAGTCCTTGATGACCTGAAACCCAGAGCAACAAAGACAGAATGGATCAGTCCGAGGCTGCAACTGATATCCAAGAGGAATGAACCGCAAATCTTACCCAGTTGAAGTAGACTTTTGATAGTCTGGTTTTGCCGTCACTACCGAAGTTGTTCATTCTGTACCAGATGGTTTTTAAAATAGACGCGAAGGGGGTGACACCAATTCCAGCACCGACAAGCATGATTGTCTCGAACTTGGCAAAATCTTCGGAAGCTGAACCAAACGGGCTGGAAAGGTAACAAACAGCGCTGAGTTAGCGATCAGTGAGAGTGTGTCGTTGACTTGCACTCACCCATCGATCATGACTCTTGGGAGAACTCTGCTCATTGGAGGAGGAATGATGACCCCATTTCCTAAGACCTCACCACCTTTCTCGTCAAATCCTCTATCTTTCTTGTTCTCCAACTCAGCTCCAAGAGCTTTTGCGAATGCTCTGGTCCAGTCACCAACAATTCTGACCGCAGACAACAAACCATGGACGTCAGTCAGAATAGCCAAAACTGCCAGTGAGAGAACGGGCGTACCTAATATGAACAGAGATATAGTCTTCTTCGGGAGCAGAGGTCAAAGTGAAAGGATGGTACTGGAAATAGCTGATTTCAGGGCTATTACAAAAAGGAGATCAGGTTTACATGCTCGATTCGGATGGACAAAATCAAACTCACCAGTTGATGAAAATATATTGTCCAGCTCTTGGTTGGGTCTTCTCCTTCTTGATTTGAACCTCCAATGTATTGGCCGGATGCATTATGACCTTGGAGATGTAAGTGCTGTGTCGTCCACGAACTTCTCTCAGAATTCTCTCACAGAGGAAGACTAATCCACCAGCCAGCCAAAATTTCCAGAAGACACCGACTTGCATGAATGAGCAGTAAGGCGGACGGTCAGGCTTGATCATGCAGACTAGAATCCATCATCGCAATGCAAGTATTGCAAAAGTCAATGGTTAATGGTCGATCGGCAACTGCAAAGGGAAGTAAACACGGAACACGCACACATTCCATGAAGCTGCCAACAGATAAAGAAGACAATGAACAAGTGGTGACTGTACCAGAACTTCTCAAAGCTTTGACGACGTTTCTTCTCCATCGAATACCAAACCATGATGCCTAACGCTGCAGACATGATCCAACCTGTGATTCCTGGACCAGTTGCAAAGTTGGCGAGAAAGAATCCGCGGACACCGGTTCCAGTCGCAATACCAAGCTTGGCAAAGTTGAACCTATGGATGGACAGAATCAAGTGTTTGTCAGTCTAAAGTCGCGGCAGGGAAATGCAGGAAAGTCAAAATCACATGTGCGCTACGGTGTGGACGAGAGACCAGAAGGCGATGGACCACCCAACAGCTTTATGGAAGGTGATATCTGCTCGATAGTAACAGATCATTAAAGAGTAGTGTGATGGAGGTCAAATCGCTGCTACTCACTCTTATCGAAGCTGTTGAAGAAGAAAATGGAAGTTAGCTTGGTTGTCTAAACAGGAAGAAAACACTCACGGGACGACATCGTTGAGAGGAGTGCGTCTCAACCAGGAAACGAAGCCACGGCAGATCGGAAACATGATGAAGATGGCGTCGACGTGAAGGAGCAAGGCGGCAGAACGAGCAATGGCATAAGTGATACCAAAGACTGCTCTCGCCGAATCCAGATTATCCTTCATACAGTAGTGGACAAAACCGAGGACAAGGACGAGTAGTTGGAGAAGAACGAAGATTCCAAATGAGATTCTCTTTGCTCCTGCAAAGCACGAACCATTATGAGTAGACAGAACGAACCGCTAAAGCATCGACATATTCAAAAATCAAATCGGACTCACCTTCATTCACCATCCAGACACCAATCTTCCAAGCAAAACTGTCTTTCTTGTCTCCGTGAGCGGCGTTGCCATAATTACTGAAGTTTCCCGAGGCAGCTGCCTCAGCTCTCATCTTAATGATCTGAGACAATCCTTGGATACGAAATCGTTCACTCTTGTTTCTTCCAAGATTGCTGGTTCCACCATAATCGTTGGCAAACTCAGCGTTGCCCTCTTCGAAACCAGCTGGCGCCTCAGCATCGTCCTTCAAGTAAGCAAGGATGGTGTTTGACCTGGTGGAGGGGTTTCGGCTGAGATTGAACTGAGGTGGGGTTCCATCAGTGAAGTCCATGCTCTTCTGCTTGATACGAAGGGGCATTGGAGCAGAGTATCGCGTGTGGAGGGGGGGAACGAGTGAGGTACCGATTGCTGCTGGAGACCTGCTTCAGCTGTTGGTAAGAATGAACGAGTTCTGTGGTTGAGAGGTTGAGGTGGTGTTGCTGCCATCGTTGTGAGACCTGCTTGAAAAATAAGTAATTCTCAGGATTTGCGCGTGTGGAATCAGGAGAATATCAGGGTGTACTGATGCGTTTCAGCGACGGAAGAATGCCACAAACTCTCCTCAAGTAAATTTCGCTTTCTTTCGATGACCCGTTCTCTGGGCGGAATTGTACAGAAGACATGGTAATGTAGCAAATCAAATTACGTTGTTACACTTGCCCAGCAGATCTGGTCAGATATAACCCCAACATACATATGACTCATTAGGCGACATATCCTTCATTAAGACTAGTCAGAAAGGAGAAGGTTCTCTTCACTCCACTTGTTCATATGTTTGGTTATTTCTGCAAACAAGCGGTTGGCGCTGAGCATCATTTCATAACATGTAACCAGAAAAAAAAAAAAAAAAAAACTTACAATCCCGTGAGTATCGCCCAAATTCCCATGGCTCCTGGGTCCGGTGGTAAAAGTTCTACCGAGTTTACAACCGTCAGAAAGGGAACAACAGCACTGGAGCTCCTGGCACCAGAACGGGGCCAGTTGAGGCGTCGTTAAGAGGGAAAGCTTAGGTACTTACTTCCTTCCAATCCACCAACATATGTAGCACGCCCAAGTTTGGGTGTGATTTTCCTCGTTCCTTCGGCGGCTTCATGTGCGACAGTGCACGCAGCAGCGAAATTCTTGGTGGACACGAATTCGGCACAGAATGGAATCATGACATCCATCACTGTCCTGTCACCAACTTTCGCAGGAGTATGTGTACGCAAGTTCGCCAATGCACTGGCAGCGGCAGTTGCGAAGATATCTTCGATCGAGGAGGAGGCGTTGGATTTGGCGGTTTGTCGAAGCGACGAGAGCAAAGCGGCGAAGTAGATACCCTGAACTCGCAACCCAATCTTTAGTAAACGTGATCTATGTTCTTTTATTGAAAGTCCCAAATTACTCACAAAGATCGCGCCCAGTGTCCCACCCATCTTCGATTCCGTCAGTTCAACGATCACATCAACAACCTCCAGAATACTGCCAGAAGCTCCCACACCCGCGTCTAAGGCTTCAAGCAGACCAAGAGCCATATTCTTGATAGTTTCTCCACAGTCTGAAGAGTGAAAGGGGTTAGCTTTGGTCGGTAAGCTTGAGATGATGCAAAAAAAATAACTCGCCTCCATCTCCCATTTTTTCATCCCACAACGTCAGCATAGGCTCTGCAACTACAACGTTATCACATGCCAGTCTCAGGCGTGTGTTAAGTTCCTTGGCGTCAACTTTCAAGTCAAATAATTTTATATATGAGTATAAACCCGGAGGACAAACTCAAGGACAAACTCAAATGTCCATAATCTCTCACCTTTGACGTCCTCGCCTTCTTGGATGACAACTTTGACTTCCTCCTCTTCAGACTTGAACAGTTGAGACGCTCTATTATCAGATCCACCACTGGTGTGGCCTTTTGGCCAAGCGATAGCGTCGGTAGGAGCATCAAAATACTCTTCGAGCTTCTCGACCGAGATTCCAGCGGCGGCTGCAGTCTTGGTCGCATTCAAAAGAGTGATGGAGAACCCCGGACCGTTCAGTGAGGTCATCAAGGTTCCTTGAACAACTCTAGTAGGATGGATGGAGTAGTTGGAGGAAAGACCTCTGAGTGTCTCGTCAAGAAGAGCTCCCATTTCGAGAACACTGGTTCCACTACAAATATAACCCCATGTCAGCAGGGCATGGAACGTAGTGTACCAGAAGCTAATTTACCCAAGGTTGTTCAGCATCAAAAAGACAGAGTCACTCTTGTCAAAGCTCACGAATCCTCTCTCTGAATCGTTAGGGTCGATGAGGAAAACGAGCATCTCTTCGACGATATCCTTGGCGCTTGGGAGTGGTGAGAGAACCTTAAAGCCGGGCTCGTTATGGATTCCCATTCCTAAATAAGTGATTTACTCATACAGTAAATCTCTTGAGATTCTCCAAAGAAAATGTGCGGCGGACTCACCAAGTTCGGCTTTTTGTTCCTTTGAATCAGAAACATTTCTGCCTGGAACATGGCAATGCTCCAAACTGGTACCAAGAGTGACCAGATTCTTAACGATGCCCTGGCCGAGCCTCAAGCTGGCATCATAGCTCTCGCCGGATTCAGTTGCCGCGCCGATAAGTTTGATGGTCAAGATGGTTCCTGCTAGACCCCTTCGTCCAACCAAACCACCTTTTGACTTTCCAACTGCAACGTCATCCGCAACAATCACACGTCCCACCTTGGAGTCGCCTTTAGCATTGACTATCGTAGAGAGGGGTAAATGAGTGATGGTCCCCCGGTAAATTGTATCAAAGCTCACTTTTCTCTGCGGCCAAACCGAAGTGCAACATATCACCAGTGTAATTCGTAATAACCAATATAGATTCTTTGGCCTTAGTGACCGAGATACCGCTGGTAACTTGTCTGGCAGACGGAGAAGCGAACCTGATGAATAATAACGACGATTAGCTTGGTTCGACAGACAGACAGAAAGAACAGTAAGCTACTTACACATCTCCACAAACACCTGCTGCCAGCATTCCAGCTCCTACATAGCCCGACATGGCTGGCTCGTGCCCTCTGATGGACGGGGTTGTACCCAGCAGTCGGTGATTTTAGTTCTAATTCACCTTTCCACTGCAAAGAAAGCATACTCACGCTCCACCACCACTGATCACAGCGACCTTATTCTTGTCAAACTTAGTGTTGAACACGACTTTGTCGTCTTCAATCAGACCCAGTGACTTTGGGTTCTGGGAGATAATGCCCTTCAAAGACTGGACAACTAAACCGTCTAAGTTGTTGTAGAAGTGCTTCGTTGACATCGTAGAATATCGACTGGGTTCTGCTGGATGAGAAAGACCAGATGCAGTTCGGACAACCCTGCAGCTTTCTTATACTTCGAGTAGTGGCGAGCCGGCGGTGGAAGGAAATCCAGCACCGGTCGGTCGGCACGGTTGTTTTTACTCCCTTCGAAGGAAAATCAATGGACGGACTTGAGACCTACATAAGGCAACAGCATTCCTTCTGAGTTGAAGAATAAGAAGCTGACCAAGGTACTAGGTTCTTGCTGAAAAATTGACAAATACCAAAAAAAATCGCAAAATTCCACGGCATAATCAAGACAATAATAAAGGCACCACAATCTCACAACTTCGTTCTCTCGTATAATAGAGGACGAACTTAACCTGAAATTAAAGAGGTGAGGCAGTGAGAAGTGTAATCTCGTTCGAAACTTGTCTCTGTATCATTACTCTGGAAGGGAACCGATCATGCGTTTTTGATGTGGCTGCTTCTGAAGCAGTTCTTGCTCATTCTGTGTGTTCCAAACGAATGGAAAAGTCCAGGGCTTAACGGGAATCCGCTACTCAGCCTTCTTTCCGAATGCAGAAAATAAAAACAGCTCGCTACAGTTTAAGAGATAAATGTTTCAGATTCCCGTAGTGGTGCTTCCCGCAGCTCGCATAGGCAATGATGCAGTTTGACGGGTAGTCTAAGTTGGATTCAAGTTGGATCAACAGCGCTTCTAAGATGAAAAGTGTGTCTGAAAGTATAATGAGCCTAAATAAGCAGGAGGTAGAGGCTATGGAACTGGTATAAAAAGAGCGAGAGATGTGTTTCCGTTTTTCGCCTTCTCCCCACCTTAATTTTTACAACCCATCAACCAACACCCACAGCAGCGCCCAGAAATCAACAGTTTTTGACAAGCATGCTTTCATTATACAAAATCACTTCTCTCCTGGTTATCCTCGCGATGATTCTCCCTCTCTTCGTGGACGCGCGAAAACCAAGCATGGGCCACCTACGAAGCCAAAGACAAGAACGAGGTGCGAGGAGGCATAAATACGATGAGAGTGTCTGTACTGGAGTGAGTGTGACTAAACGGCTCATGGCAGCTATTATGGAGCTGACCTCTTCCAACGCTTTTCTGTTCGCAGCTCTGCGCGCATCTCGCCTCCAGGAAGGACTCCCTCGGTGCAGATCAGTTCGTAGAACGCAGCATCGAAGAGAGGATGGGACGCAAGCGCTTCGAATGATGGGAGGAAGGATAGAAAGAAGGGGGTGGTTGACCTGGTCGAGCAATGGAGCAGTCGAGATGTGGGCATATGTTGCTTGCGTTGTTGTGTATATAGAAGGATTTATGGATCCTGTTGTAAACAGTTAGCTTCAAAATTTGAATCGTTGTAGCTTCATATTGATCTCTTCTTCTGCAAGCATGTCGTGAAAAGTGTCCAAACCCAACCCGTGGATGACTGTCTGGAGGTTCAGTGAGTGGTTGATTCGATGATCTGTGCAGCGATCTTGCGGGTAGTTGTACGTCCGAACTAGATAGAGACCCACTTAGTCATCTAAACATCAAAGAAGTGTAGTATCCAGCGAAAATCACTCACTACGATCTGCCCACCTAGTGCCGGAAACCGCTTCTTTTCTCTGTAGAAAAAATGAGGAGATCAGACGGCAGTACCTGTCCATAGTTTCAAAATACTCACTGCTAACCGCTCTGCTTCATCTAAAGCTCTATTATGCTGGTCTAAAACCCTTGACATTAGAATCTCCTGAGCTCTTCTCTTGTTCTGTAGCCCGCAAAATTGAAAAGACTGGTAAGCATGGACGATGAGGTCAATCATGTAACCTCAACCAGAGTAGGTACACTCACCACGTGCTGACTTCGATCATCTTGACAGGTTACAATCAGCCCAGTGGGGAGATGAGTCATTCTGACTGCGGAGTCAGTCTTGTTTACACTCTTGTAGTGATGAGGATGCAATCAGAATCAAAGTACTTTTGTAAGGGATGAAGAAGGCGCTCACTTGTCCACCAGCCCCACTGGACCGATAGAAGTCTATCCTCACATCTGACATCGAGAATATTTTGCTCGCATCCACATCTTCTTCTACGACGGGACCACTGGGAGTGACCTAAGGGCACACACACAACAGGGTCAGATCAGGTAAAGGCGCATTACCGGCCAGAAAGAAGAACAAGAATAAATTACGGACATAAACAGTGCAAGACATTGTCTGCTTCCTCTGCATTTTATCAGCGGGGCTGATCCTTTGTTGTCGATGCAGGCCAGTCTCCCACTTGAACGTCCCAAACACCTCATCCTCCTGATTTTGACTGCTGATCTCCACAACACATTCCGTATAACCAAACACCGAGTTTCCCATCCCACAGATATCTGTTTTGGTGCTGGAAAGAATATTGACGTCCCATCCTTTGGCCAGCGAGAAGGTGGTGTAGATTTTGAGAAGCTCAGCGATGAACAAACACGAGTCGTCACCGCCTTCAGCATAGCGGAACTCAAGCAAGGCATTCGCTCTGTTAAGTGGTTCCGTTGGGACGAGGAGGTGTAAGGACTGGGTGATGATTCCAGAGATGCGTGTAGAGACTTCTTCCAAGTCGGTCTCTATGAGGGATTGCATAACGGGATCATCTTCTGCTTCAGTAGAAAGTTTTAATGTTTCATCTAGAAGCTACAGAAATAGGTCATCTCAGGTTAGAAAGTTGAAAGGCAATTGGAGAAAACGGTTTCGGGTTTCGTGTAAACTGACCTTCTGAACGTCATTATACCGTCCCCACACGCTCGACAGCACTTCTTTTCTGAATCCCTTGGGGAGATGCAGAGCGTCGTGATCCACCTCACCACTCTGAAGGTGCTTGATTACCTCAAGAATCTCCTTTCGGTTCTCCAGAGCATAGTTTTCGATGGCTGAAGCGGAGGAGTAAAATCTAAAGGTTCTAGGTGCAGCAAGTCGTTTCAGTCCTGCATTGGAATGTAAGGCTCTCCGAAGCAAGCCCAATTTCATGAGCTTCCAGCTAAGCACCTTGACCAATTCCTATAAAACGAGGATAATTGGGACTTTGAGCGTCGATTGCATCAGTTCAACGAACCGAGGAGCTTGAGTTAGGAGTCGACAGCCACATTGTCAGACCTATACCGAGCATGGGACAGGCAGAAGATGTTACAGCTGAAGTCTTTGCCGTGCTAAGAGCTCAAGGGGATGCAAAGTTCGTCCTCGCATTACAACCGCTTTCATTGGCCATTGTCTCCCCGAGGTTATTAACTCAGGTGTTTTTCTCTCATAAGTTATATTGGTGAAGAAATCTCCCAGCTAGAGCATTCTCTGCAGGCAGCTAGCTTTGCTGAAGGCTCTGGAGCAGACGAGGAGACGATCTTAGGTCAGTAAAGCCCTCTGAAACGTCCTCCAACAAACAACAATCCGACTGATTTCAATGTCTCAGCTGCGCTACTTCATGACATAGGACAGTTCTTACCTCTGTCTGATGCCGAAGACATGCTAGACGAGAGTGGCCAGAGCGTTGGGAAGGCGGGGCATGACAAACTAGGCGAAGCGTATCTTCGGCAGAAAGGCTTCAGTAACAAAGTTGCGTCTCTCGTTGGAAGCCATGTCATTGCGAAGAGATACTGTAAGTTCTACTAGCTGCGTTAATGTCACTCTGTCATCCTTCGACTCTCACCGCGTCTCTTGCTTCTCTCAGTAACCGGATCCAACAAAGCGTACTATGACACACTGTCGACAGCATCAAAATCGTCTCTCAAGTTCCAAGGAGGACCTTTCACCCCAGCGCAAGTTGCAGAGTTTGAACAGGACCCGATATGGCGCCAGAAGGTGGCTTTACGACAGTGGGATGACAGGGCAAAGATTGTGGACTGGAAAGGCAACGGTTTGGATCACTATTATGATCTTTGCGTGAGGGTCTATCAGTTGGGTGCGTCGCAGTGAGAAAAAGAGGGGCGGTTCTGATGTTGCTGGCCGCTAAGTGGTTGTAACCCCGTAACATTTTGTAAATGAGATACAACCTTTTTGTAGTGAATAAACCTAATCAAACAATCAAACGGATATACTAAGAGACTTAGAGACTTTGGAACCTTGAGTCTCAGCAATCGTTTCCTTAGCGTGCAACATTGGGCTGCCATAGCCGTATACCTGCCGAAAGCAAAACATAGAGATTCTCAGTCGGAAAGCCTTGAGGTCTTGAGCCTCTGGTTTGACTCACCAGAGCGCCCTCCTCATACTTCTCTCCAGGTTTCCGATCTCTAGTTGCTGGCCTGAGTGAGAGAAAGACGTGTTTAAGCGATTTGGATCCGACGGGTACTGCTGCACGTTCTTAACTTCTTTTGCTATTCTTGGCAACCCACCATTCAAGGACCACCGCAAGAAAACTGGAAGGAAACTCACCAAATCGTCCGACGATGAGCGTAGTACGATGCGTGCTTATCACCACCATCGCTCTCGGTGTTGTAGGTCGCGTAAATGAGATGCCGAGTATCTTTACTGGTATTTGGACCAGATCGATGGGCCAACCAGGAGCCAAAGATGAGGATGGAACCTGGTTCAAGTGGGACGGGTGTCCAAGTTTGCTCGCTGACCCAGGCTGGAGTTATGCACATATCGGCACCCAGAGGGACGGCGACGCGGTGGGAGCCTTCGACGACTTCGAGGGCACCGTTCGTCATGTCACACCTGTCGACCTGTAGAAGAGAAGATTGAGATAAAGAACAACAAAGGGAAATCATGGGGACAAACTGCAACGAGTGCTGTGAGATGCTTTGGTGGTCCAATGTGGTTGTAAGCTGAAGCATCGATATGAGGGTCAAACCCTCCTGCTCCTGATTCCTTGTAGTTGATCTGTTAGAGTAGTACACCTGTAAATTAGTACCCCGCTCGACAGTGATGCAATTGAAGTCGACACACCTTCTCTTTAAACAAGAAACACGGCTCCTTCAATAGAAGCTCAATGATGCTGATCAGACTAGGAGGAGTTCTCCCTCTCAACAAGTCACCCAGCACCTCATTACTGAAGCAAGGAGAGAGTGTCAGCGTTTCAGTATTGAGACATTCGTATGCGACTCACTAGTCTGCCCAGTTCTCCGTTCGACAGATCCCAATAGACCCATCAGCAAGTTTTTCTTCATAGTGCATCCATTTTTCAGACTGGTGAGGCCAGTGTCTTACTTCCTTCGCTGCCTCCTGGACTTTGGCAATTTCATCAGAGGATGAGAATAGGAAGTCGGGAGGGAGGATCAGGTAGCCCTTCTCATTATAAAAAGTGAACTGTTGATCAGATAAATGTGCTGTATAGACCATTTCTGTAGCTCTGTGGGGTAATGACAGATTCAACCAGCTAGTGGGTGAACCGTTTCCTTGCTTTGAGCCGCTGTTACGCTGGTCGACGCCACAGAAGAGATCAAGTCAGTCCTATAGAAACCTTCTAGTGTCTTTTACGACAAAGATGCGAAGATAGTTGAAACCGACGAAGAAAGCACTCCATTTTCACCTTACAAAATCACGTTGCTCGCCACACGCTCTCGTGCGGTGGAGATAAAGCAGCACGCGAAGCCATCTTCACAACCATCATTCGATATGTTCTGCTTCCCGTCCTCAAGGAAGAGTTACAGGAGCCCCAACTATGAGAAATTTCTACCTGAAGCACAATTTCTGGAGGATCCTCCAGCTTACAATAGATCTCGAGCTGCAAGCGACAATGGGGCAGCTTTGGCAGAGCTTCGCGAGCTAATGAAGGAAAGGAGGCTCGATGCTTATGTCATTCCCAACGAGGATGAACATGCAAGTGAGATACCGTCTGCTTCAGAGGAGAGGAGGAGGTTCATCACAGGGTAAGCTAACCTCTTGATATCAAGTTGGTGTGAAGCTCACAATGCGTTACAGCTTCAAGGGATCTGCTGGACTTGCTGTAGTCACGAAGACATCTGCAATGCTCTTTGTTGACTCTAGGTATTGGATAGCAGCTGAACAGCAGCTGGATAGTAGATTTTGGGAGCTGAAGAAGGAAGATCCTCGATCGAAAGCAGTCGGAGGCTTTGAAGATACGCTCTGCACCGTGAGCTATCCCCATTATAATTCTAGGACTGTAGACAAGTTTCTCATTTTCTTGTTCGAATCCAAACTGTACCTAGCTTCCAGCTGGTAGTGTCATCGGCGCAGATTCAAGATTGATCCCACCATCTATGTACGACTCTCTGTCAGCTGGCCTCTCTAAGTCGGGTTCTATGCTCGCGTGCACCTCGAGTGAGAACTTGATAGATCTATGCTGGAAAAATAAACCACCTAGACCATTAGATCCTATCTATCATCTCGGCATTGAATTCACTGGTAGGTAACTAGTCGCCATCATTCGCCAATCCCCATCGATGACCGTCCTGATCCGACTCTATCGGTACTCAGGCCAAACTTCGAGCGAGAAGATCTCCAACCTCAGAAGGACACTCTCAGAACACTCCGCAGAATCTGCTGTGAGTGGTATGGTGGTCTAGTAGATTGTCAAACAAGTGGACTAAGTTATCTTCTTTGACAGTTCTTCTCCACTGCACTGGACGACAACAACTGGCTTCTGAACCTCAGAGGACTCGATACACCAGGGGCACCGCTGTTTTACTCCTACGTCTACGTTTCACCCACCGAAGTGATACTTTTCATCGACAAACGCAAAGTTTCCAAAGAGGTGGAAGCGTCCTTGGAACTCGTAAATATTCAAATCAGAGACTATTCAGGTGTTTGGGAGTTCTTGAATGCTTTACAGACGGACGAATCTGTCGTAAGTTAACTAATGTTTTCAAGAATGAACTTCATCCCTGACAGCGACTCTATTTGGTCTTTCCAGGACCAAGTGTTTGTTGGAACCAACGCATCTTACGCTGTCGTGCAATCCCTCGGCTCCAAATCTTGCACTATCCCCTCGCCGATCAACATCTCCAAAGCGGTCAAGAACGCGACCGAGATCCAGGGCTTCATTAATTGTAACCTACGCGACGCCATCGCCATGGTCCGATGGTACGCGCTTCTCGAAGATCTCATCGTCCGTCAGAAGCAGCTGGTCACAGAGTATGAAGCGCAGGAGCTGTTTGCAATGTACAGGAAGGAAGAGAACTATTGGGATCGACCGTGCAGTTACATCAGCGCCAGCGGACCGAGTGCTGCGTTACCTCAGTAAGTTTTCAAAGACGATCGTTCTCTTTCTTTTTCCTTTGAGGGGGTGAATGTTGAAGTCTCTCGCTTCTTCTTCAGCTACGAGGCACCCGAGGAAGGCTCTCGTATCATCTCTCTGACTACGCCCTATCTCATGGACTCGTGCCAGCAGTACCTAGACGGCTCTATCGACACAACGCGGACGGTACATTTTGGAACTCCGACGTATGAGCAGAAGAGGGCGTTCACGAGGGTGCTTCAGGCGCATATCGCCGTCGACAGTCTTGTATTCCCTGAGGGTACGACGGGGACGACGTTGAATGGGATTGTAAGGAGTAGGCTGTGGAAAGATGGATATGATTTCGGTCATGGCCCTGGCCATGGCATTGGTAGTTTTGGAGTCATTCATGAGAGTACGTTGCTTCTGCATGCGCATTCTTGCATCTGCAATTGAATAACGGGATTCTACTCACGCGATTTAGGTTCTACTGGACTCGGCACTCCTTTCGTCCTGAAAGAGGGACATGTCATCACCAATGAGCCCGGATTTTATGACGAAGGGAAGTTCGGATGTAGAATCGAGTCTACCATTTGGGTAGAGAAGAAGCAGGTCGGTCCTGTGTTTGTTTGCATGTGTCGCATAAAGTATCTCACCTTTTTTCTATTGCAAAACCTTTGTTGATACCAGACTTACCGCGCTTTTGGAGGAGATGTCTGGTTAGGGTTCAAGAGAGCGACACGCGTCCCCATCCAGTCTAAGCTCGTCGACTTCAGTCTCCTCTCGGCGGAAGAGAAAAAGTGGTTGAGGGAACACAATGAGCAGTGCTATAAAGATCTCAAGCCGCTTCTGAAGGGCGTAGATGACAGAGCGTACAAGCTTCTGGGCAGGTTTTTCTAGATTTTGTAGGCTTGGCTTCTGCTGTCTCAGTGTTTGATATGACCTCAGAAGTTGGTTTCTCAACATTGGTAGGTCTATGAATAGATCATACAAGTCCATACTCTTCTTGTTCATTACATTTTCGGTGAAGTAACCGTTTTCTTTCCTGTAGATAACCTGCTTTTATAGTTCCCTTGAAATCTTAGGTCTCACTCATTATCAGTTGTGTAAGAACTTAGAGGGTCGCGTGCCTTACCCTGCTGTGTCCGCTGCTGAGCGAGGTCTGTTTCTTGCCTCCCGAAGAAGACAATGTACAGAGCATTCATCTACCCAGTGTGACTTTCTTGATAGATCGTGGAGCGGGGCCACAATAATCACGTAACAGGCGCGCGTTATTTCTTTTAACTTTCCCGAACTTGCCTACATATTTTTTCTGCATATCTATCTGATTTTTTGTGCATCTTCTCTACTGTTCGACTAGTATTTACCGATGGGCTTCTGAGCTGTAACAAGCCAGGGTCAAATTTTGACCCCATAAAGTATACGACCGGTGAAAATGGCCTCTGCCGGGGCAAAAAACACAAGATCTGATCCAGGCGTTTGTCACCCACTCGTTACCAACGCTCACTCTCTCTCTCTCTTGCACCGCTTCTTCTTCCTCCCTTTCTATAATTTACTATCAGGTCACTCTAGTGCTCTCTAGACACCATCCACACTCGTTCGGTTCTTTTTTATTAAGTCAGTCGTGTTCTCCATCCTCTGCCGTCGTCTATTTTGAACCAACCGTCCCCTTGGCAGATCCTCTGACACGTTTGTTTACCTGTCCCGCTTTCCCAGTTCAAACAGCATGCTTGCTCCTCTGGTCTCCCTAGCCGTGATGGCATCTGCTGTGTCTGCACAGTACACTGGTCAGTTTAGAACATCACTCAGTTTTATAGGGAAAGCAGAAGCCTCCTAACCTTTTGCTCGGCTCTCATCTTGACCCCCTGTTTCTGCAGCTACCTACACGCCCAACAACCTCCCAGCTACCACTGAAGATGGACAATCAGGTACCAATCAGGTGAGTACGGAAGAAAAACTGATGAATTCATCAATCAAATCTCCTCACTGACACCTCAGCCCATTTCGACGCAACGGTTTCCTGCCTCACCAGTGTTCAAGCTACGGTGCTTCATCCCAGACCTCCATGTGTCAAAATGCATACGTTAATTCTATTGACGACTTCTGCTTGTGGTACGTAGAACGAGTGGAATTGCTTCAGTTTCCTCTGCAATGACAGTGACTGATTAGAAGGAGTGAACTTTTCGCTTTTCTTACAGGGCTCCACCAAGTACCACCTCCGAATACGGTAACAGTGCCATTGGCAACACTGAGCGTATTGAAGTTGCTTGGTGTATGAAGTCAGGTTATGGTGAGAACATGTCTCGTAGCATCCAACCTTAATCCTGGTTTTGACAGTTTATCCTCCGTCCTCACATAGGTACTCGTTTGATCCCAGATGGAACAATCACAGGAGCTCACTTCTTGGTTACTAGTCAATACGCGCAGATTACTGGTGAGTAACACTCTCACAGCTCCATAAATGACGCGCTTGTATTAACGCGTAGATGTTATTTCCAGGTGTCGGCGACTTGACCAAGCTCAACATTCCAGCGGGTGATGATGGAGGAGAGCTTGATCCACATGGTGCTGACGGTTTGGGTAACCCAATCGGTGGTATCGTGTTCAGTTCCGCTTTCGGTACGTTGCGCCGCTCGTCTCTCCTTCTTCTTGGCTGACTTGAGTCCTTTTCTAGGTGGTGGAACCATCCAGATACATGAGTGGACAAACTTCATGTCAAGTGGAGTGAGGAATCCTGGTGGCCAACCCCTTTTGTCAATAAGCGTACTTTGCTCACTTTTGTGCATCTTCCCAGGCTTTCTGCTTTAGAGTCTGTACTGGTAGCAACGCTGCTGAGTACTGTGAACACATATATGATACTCTTGGCTGCAACTGGAATATTCCGGGCTCCTATGACCAGGGTAGCTTCGATCAATGCCAAGGAGATGCTGTTGAGCCTATGGGAGGTCAGTTCCGATACTTTTCCTGCTTCTCTGTTGTTTTCCTGATCCTGACTTTTTCGTACCAGTCTATGGAACTTCGACCTTCTACCAAGGTGATGCCTCTACACCTGATGCCCACGCGCCATCAGCGACCTCGAACTGTCAAAGCTATGGTACCATCTCCAACGGAGTTGCCGCCGCCATCACAGTCGCTTCTGCCACCAGCAGCAGTGCTTCGTCTTCAGTAGCAACCTCATCAGCTGCCTCATCTGCTGCTTCAGGAAGTGCCTCAGCATCTTCTGCTGCGAGCATCGCTTCATCCACCATTGGCAGTGTTTCTTCTGTCAGCTCTGTTTCTCGCATTACATCGGCCACTGGTCAGTTTTTTTTAGTTTTTTTTTCGATCTCCCGGTGCTGAATTATTTTTCATGACTTTCAGCTGGTGCTTCATTATCTGCATCCAGACTATCTTCCAGCCTCGCCGGTGGTGCATCATCCGGTGCTTCTGCATCAGGAGGTTCAGCCGCTGCTGCCGCCAGTAGCAGCAGAGTATCCTCCAGCAACAAAGTTGCCGTTTTTGGTTCCGCTCTTGTTGGAACCATCATCGCAAGTTTCTTTTTTGTTCTCGCCTAAGTTGGCTTGTTATTATTCCCGTTTCTATGTCGATGTGGTGTTTTGTGTCACTTCTTTTGGTCTAGCATTGTGATTAATTAGACTCGAAAGCATAATAAAATATTTCAGTTGTTTATTCAAGATAGATTGATTAAGGAC